>JABUQX010014660.1:0-17500 GCA_015478945.1 Trachelipus rathkii
CTTATTAATTTGGGACCACCAGTTTTAAGATGAGGTAACGTAGTAGCGTATAGTACAGAAAGAAGAATCAACATATGCCGAAGTATATTAGTAATTATTATATTCATAGTATTATCTTTATAGATATACGTTTTTTATTATGTAAGGATAGCGCGTACATTAATATATAGTAGTAACTACAGGGGTATATATAAATGAGAAAATTATATTGGGTAGTTCTAATAATCAAAATAGACCGTAGCTAGCAAATCATATTACTAATATGTAACTTATACTAATAATTAGTATTAGGTATAATATATATATATACTAATATGTATAGGTGGTAGATATATATAGTATTAGATATATATACGTGGAAGAGTACTCTGATAGTATAGTCATATATAGTAGTATAAAGCTACTGAGTATAACTATAGTTATATATTATATAAGCTAGTATGATGATTGGATAGTATATATAGTTATATAGTATAGTTAACAGTATATAAAAATTATATAATTGTATTAGTATAGAATGGCTCTAATTGTGATTATCAGACACCATTAAGACTATAAGTGCAGATTTATTACACTAATCCTACTAAATATAACTCAATTTATTGCTATTAATTATGATAGATGTTTAAAATATATTAGAAACTTTTTTTGCTAATTAGTAGTTAGTTAGTGTATTGAAAATAATGGGAGAGTGAAATAAATTAACTGAATATAGGTTTAGTTTAATGGAGAGGAAATAAATAATTAATCATGAGTTTAGTGGAGGTTTTAAATTACGTAATTATAAGTTTTGGTTAAGGTAAGATTGTAAATAATATTCAAAAGAATAATTAGGGATTTGTTTTTTTAACATCTTTTTTAAAGATGATAAGTGGAAGCTCACGTTATTACTATATTAGCGACATAAATTGTGATTTTTTGTTTTTAGCAGTAAGGACAAGTTCTTAAACAATGGAAAATGAAACAAATTATAATCGCTTGTAATGGCTTGGCACAATAACATTTACAAATTTTTGAGCAGTGAAAGTATTGTTGCGCAAAAATGATGTTAGTACTGCAGTTCGCCAAAACTAAAATTAAGTAATCAATGCTGGATAATATGGAAATTGCATTCCTCGAAGAAAAAAAAAGATCTAACACGTATGAAATGTAATGTTTACCCATGGAGGAAAGTTAACAATAGACTATAGGACAACTATATTCCTGTGCGTGGAAGTGAATGATATATCATATATATATATAATATATTAATTAGAACTAGTATAATATGACTTAGTATAACTTTAGTATTTAGATATTGTATCTAGAACACTACGTATATGATATATATATTATAGGGTATCATAAATAGCCAAGTATATTAGTATTATATTTATATTAAAAGTAAATATATTGGCAGAAAATTACTGAACGAAGATCATTAGAAATGTATCATATTCGAAAAAAAATATGACACTACTAGAAAAACCAATCACATATTTGAAATCAGCGTTAAAAATGCTATAAAGAAAACACATGTTATAAAAAAATGGTGAATACTAAGGACAATTACAGAAAAACAATTCTCAATTTCTAAAAACTAATTTGTTAACTTCAGCCCTAATTTGTCAACTCGTTGTTTAAATGATTTAAAAATGACAAACAACCCTGGAGCCTCACTAAAAACTTGAAGTTAGCAATGTGGAAATACTCAAATTTCCATTAGGGAAGGCTCGAGCAGATCGGGGACAGACGGGGACGAAGTCCCCCCCTCGTCCACCTAGAGGCCGAGAGAGAGACCCGGACTCCTGATATCTATGCGGTCTCTACTGCGTAGTAGTTCGTTAGGTTTTAAATTAGATAAAACGACTGGTACAATAAACATGTAAGTATAGGGCATATTAGTAGGTAGGTATATAGTATGATATGTATAGGTAGTAGTATATAGTAGTATATAGTGATGGTAGCTATAGTGATAGTATTTTATGGAAGGAAATTAAAGTATGAAGTAAGAATTTTGTTGGGAAATTTATTCCAGGCTTATTTCGATTTTCTCAAAAATATTTCCAAATCAAACGCATAAAAATTTAATATATTACACTATGACCTTGTTAAGGCTTCATTATTCAAATTAGGCCTTTCGAACTGTTTGTGAAGTCATGTCCGTGGTAACTTCTTATAATTCAGGTTGTAGCGTGAAACGATTATCACCCCACGCAATATATTTAAAAAAAAAAAATAAAAGGAAAAAAAAAAAAAAAAAGAAATTTTTGCTCAGAACGTGTAATTATAAGTAGTGTGTCTGGGAGTCTATTTATACCTCTCTTGCAACAGTTTAGTGACGTTTGATGTTCAGGAAAAATTGCAGAGCTATGTTTTTTTTTAATTTTTTTTAAAATCAATCCAGAGTGAAATAAATACATGAATAAGAAAGTAAATTCACATTATATATATTACGAGTTAAGTAAAGGTAAATGTTTTTTAAAATAATTGTCCTAGAGGGTGTGAAAGCTGCTTAGTATATTAAGGTTTCATTGATGTTAATCTATATTCACTTCGAATTTATGAATTTGCTTCGAATTCAATTGACAATCGAATGTATATTGGTGAAGGGGGACAGGCTGATCATAAGAAACATGGATACCATATATTAAAGTAATAGATAGTAGGGTAGATAGTGATATATGAAACTAGTATAATACTATTATAGATATATATATTCTTAGACGATATTACTGTTATTAACTACTTATATAGTAATATATATATATGGATGGGGGATATAGTATGATAGCTTAAGGTGTATATAGAGCGAAATATATGCTAATAGTTCGATTATCCGCCTCGCAGTAATGAAAGCCGAATCTGTTTTTTTCTAAAAAGTGAATCACTTACTTATTCGAATAGATAGTTTGTAGAGAAGCCCTCTCCTGTACATAATCTATGTAGATATTATCAATTTTTTTTTTTTTAACAGATATTTTTTCAGTGAAGTAAATATATAAATATACAAATAAATTACTATAAGATATTTAACATAACTATACATAAGCAAAAGTTAGCCTATGAGTTTAATTAGTTTACAAATATTTGACACTTTTTTTTCTTTTTAAGATATTTTTAGGAGTGTGAAGCTGGGCTTAATAACAAAGTTCAATTTGACTTTAGCATTTTCACTTCAACTTTTATAAATGTGTTCGAATTGCATACAGATCGATGTATATAGTAGGGTTAGTAATGGATGTGGTGAGGCGGATAATCGAGCAATGATCCATGATATATAGTACGTAGCAGAAGAGTAGGATATAATATGATAAATCCATATATAGATACAAGTCATAATATGATGATTAGGTAGTGATGATATAAGGTAATAATATATATATAGATAATATATATATATCTATCGATATAGTAGTTAATATATAATGGGTAGTTAGATCTAGTATAGTATTAGGTATATAGGGTAGGTATAAGTATGATATAATTGTGTGTGTGTGAAATGTCAGATGCAGCCACACATATAAACTTGTTACGACTAAGCCGCCCCTGATATTAATATATAGTATTAGGGTATAGCTAAGGATAGGGTAGTATGAATAGGCTAGTGTATATATATTAGTAGGTAGATTATTACTTTTTTTGATTAAATGTATCATAAGTAACCCTATATATCTAGTAGTTATATATATATAAGTAGTAGTATATATATATATATATAGGTATATATAATATATGTAGTATATATATTATAAGTAGTAGAAGAAGGGAGGAAAAATAAAGAAATGCAAAGATGTTCTGCTGTGTAACCCTAGTGCTGCAAGAAAGAGTGTAAAAATTTCATAAAAACAGTATATTCCGTTCCATATTTTTAAGCATAGACAAAAATTCCTTTCATCATGTTGTAGAACAGAACTTATTACTATATGACAGTACGGCGAGTTACATCGGCATTACACAGACAGTTTATTGATGGACTTTACGTAGACTTTCTGAGACCGGCAGCCATCGTAATAAACTAAGAAATTCTAATTCAAGCTTCAGTGTAATGACAATAATACGGAGTCAGAGTGGTCCGCCGCCAAAAAATATTATAATCAACCGTATATATTGAAACTTATCAGAAACAAAAAAATCAGATTTTGGTTCCTGTTTGGCGAGCGTAAAGCAATATTAGTTGTATTATTTTGGTTGGGAGATCAAGAAGTATAGACTATAGGAAATTAAAGGCATATATAGGTATGATAAATATATATATAGCTAGTATATATAAATATATATATGTATAGTATATATATAGTATATAATATATTATAATAGATTATAGTATATATATAATATATGATATATATATATATAAAGTAATATTATAAATGTCTGCAATGGTTCGCAGGGTGGTGTTGACTGCTAAAGGTAGACATTCATTGAGCGAAACAGGCAACCATATCCCATGGAAGAAAGCAGAATTTGCATAGAAGATGTTCCCTCGCTCCTAAATACCAATGAAGAAAACTTGTGATTTATAGTGAGTATAATTACTATATATTATAGTATATAATAGTAATAGTATATGGATTATATATATATGTATACTAAGTATAGGCTATATATATACGTAGGTATCATTATAATAGTAGGTATAGTATATATACGAATAATGTAATATCATAATATATATAATGATACTTATATATAGTATAGTATATAATAATATATATATAGTATATATATCTATATATATATATAGTATATATAGTATATCTATATATAAATATATAAGTAATATATAAGTGAATAAATATTAAAAATAGTATAGTAGTATATATATATATATGATATTATACTATATATCATATATATATAGTATATATGTATATATATAATATATATATATATATAATAATATATAATAAATAATATATATACTATATTATTAGTAATATATATATATATATATATATACTATATATATAGTAGTAAGTATATATAAAGGGGCAACGATACTTTGGTGTTTAAACACTATATAAGTGACGGAAGATTAATAAGAATGGAAAGGATAATGGCAACGACATGGCATTGGGTTGGCATAATAGTATATATAATATAAGAATATATATTTATATAAATATAGTATATAGTATATTATATATATATATATTATAGAGTATATATATTATATAGTTATAGCTATATAACTATATATATATAGTAAATATATAATATTTGTATAGTATTTATATATATATATATATATATGTAGTAGTATATTATATACTATAGTATATTATACGTATATATAGTATTATAGTATCATAAAGCAGCAGCGGGGGGGGTTGCCCGAGGAGTGGCATATATAAGTATATTAGTATATATACTATATATATAGATATATTAGAGTATATAGTAACTATATATATTAGTATAGATAAGTATAGCGTATAGTACGTATATAGTATATAATTATATATTATATATTATATGATATATATATATAGTATTATAATATAATAGTATATAAATAAATTTAAATAATTATATTAAAAATAATAAAAATTTTTAGGAATAATTAAAAATAATAATATAAAAAAATATATATATTTATAAAATATATATATTAGTAGTATTATGAAAAATAGAATATAATATGATATATATAGTTTATATATATATATTATAAGTATATATATAATATAGTATAGTAGTAGTATATATATATATATATAATATATATATATATAGTATATATATAGTATATATATATGATTATCTATAGTATACATTATATAGATAGTATTTATATATAATATTATATATATATAATATATAGTGATATATATATAGTATATATATATATATATATATATATATATATATATTATATATATATAATATATATATAATATATATATTTCACGTCCTGATTCACATTAGAGCTAATAACAAAATCTTGTAGCGATTAAGTAAAGGTTAAAATCCTTTGTATAATTTTCTTCTTAAGAAGAATTGTAAGTCTTAATCGGTAAACTTTTCTCCGTCGATTCTAATATGAGCTTTAAGCGCTGTAAAATGATATTTCGCCATGATTCTCTCTTGTTTAAAAGTAGCTTCAATGTAATGCTATTTAACGAAGCTATCTCGTTATAACTGTGAGACGCCTCGAGATTCTCTTTCTCTCTCTCTCTCTCTCCTCTCTCTCCTCTTCCTCGTCTCTCTCTCTCTCTCTCTCTCCTCTCTCTCTGTCTATATATATATATAGTATAATTATAATTATATAGTAATATATATATGATAGTATATATATATAGTATATATAATATAATAGTATAGTATATATAGTATACTATATATATATACTATATAGGTATATATATAATATATATATATATATTATCGCTCTATCTCGTCTCTCTCGGGGAGCTCTCTCTCTCTCTCTATATACTAGTATATATAGTAGTAAGTGATATATATATATTAGGTATATATAATATAATTATAATATATATTATATATATTATATAGTAATACTACATTATATATATATAGTATATATATATATATATGTTGTTACAAAAGATTGAAGAAATGTCTACTAGGATGAAACTTGTGCTACTGGCATCCGAAGAATCATAATATTTCATTACCATAACCTCTCTCTGCAAGCCACTGGAGTGGATTCAAAATTGCGATTAATAAAAAGATTGCAGGCAAATTACTAGTTTTTGTGTGTCAGAAGTATCAGTTCGTCCCCTCAGAGCCCACGCTTTTTTTTTTTATCTTACACTTGCTTTCTTAATATAATATAATATAGATATATATATATATATATATATATACTATATATATATATATATATATATATAATATATATATATATAAGTATATATATATATATATATATATATATATATAGTATATAGGTATATAATATATATATTAGTTATTATTAGTATTAAATTATTATTTTTTTTTTTTATATCAACACTATTCCCCGCTAAGCGTCGGTAGTGGTACTGCAGCTTCCCTAATACAATATTTCCTTCATCTCGCCTCACCCACCTCCTCCATTCCATTCTATCTCTCGCCAACACCCTACCTTCCTCCACCCTCATCCCTCTCTCTTCCAGCATTTCCTTTATTCCATCCATCCACCTTCTTCTTGGTCTCCCCCTTCCTCTCCTTCCTATCCCCTCCGCCTCCCAAACTCTCCTAACCACTCTCTGCTCCTCCATTTCTCTCCAGATGTCCAAACCGTCTTAACATTCCCTTCTCCGCTCTTCTCACCAAACCATTCTTCCAATCACATCTCTCTCTTATCACCCTATTCCTAATCCTCTCTCTTTTACTAACCCCACATACCGCTCTCAACCCTTTCATCTCAAACACCTCCAATTTCTTCTTCTCTTGGACCTAGCATTCAACCCCATGTTCACACCCTATAGTACCCCTGGAAACAAATTTTTTTCAAACAACTTATCTTAAGTTTAGTGAATAAATCCCCCCCTTTCATAATTCCCTCAAACCACTCAATGCTCTCATTCCTTCTCCTACTCTGTGATCTATCTTTTCCTTCATCCCTCCTTCCTTCATCCTTTACCCAAATCCATCCCTAAATTTCTGAAAACCTTTACTTCTTCTAATACTACACGTCCTACTCTAATCTCTACCCCCATCCCCTCATCTGTTTCTCCTCCTCAAACACTAACACTTACTCTTACCTGGATTAATCTTAAGACCCTTTTGTCTACACACTCTCTCAAACTCCTTCTCACACACCCTCTAAAACTCCTTCACCAAATACTACATCCCTTTCTGAATCCTTCGCCACCAATGGTAGTATCATCCGCAAATATTATCATGTTCACTTCCCATCTATCAACCGTGCCTAGTCCTCAGTTCTCACCCCTCCCCTCCCTCATCATTCCTCAGCAAACACTCTCCAAAATAAGTTGAAAAGCCACGGTGAACATTAACATCCCTTGTCTCAACACCTCTCTCCACTGCCAAACAACTCTCACTTCCCGCCCCTCCTGAATACTCTCACAACACCGATTACTCTGCTATTCTATAGAAAGGCCCCTAACACTTCCTAATTTACCCCTAACTGCCATGTTCCTCCAGCACCCTCCAATCAAGTTCCGCTTCCTCTTCACTCTATCATGTGCTTTCTCCAGATCTAAAAAACAACCATACATACCCTTTCCCTTTCCTTTCTATACATTTCTCACAAGCATTTTCATTGTGAATACTTGATCCACACCCCCCCTTCTTCCCTCCCAAAATCCTCCTTGTTCTTCCCCATTCTCTCTTCCGTTAAGTCTCTTACCTCTCAATTAGTATTCTCCCATCCACTTCCCCTACTACACTCAAAAGACAAAAACCTCTATAATTCCAACACTCCATCCTATCCCCTTTCCTTTATACAGGGGAACCAAAACAATCCTCCCAATCCTGTGGAACCTCTTCCTTCCTCCAACATAAATAATATAACCTACAGCCATTCCTCTACCCCTCTGCCTCCCATCTGTAACTTTTCCATACTCACACCATCTAGCTTAATTCCATCTATACCTGTGGACTTTCCTTTTTTTTCCTTTATAGGGGCCGATTTCATGAACAATTCGCTCTTCCATTTGTATTTCCATATTTCCTTCCCGTCCCTCTTCACCCCCCATCCCCTCCTCTTGCAAATCCTCCTCATGCCTCCCACCCCATTTCATTCAATTAATCCTCTAAAATATTCCCCCCATCTTTTCCTCACCCATCCTCCCCTCCCTATCCATCCCCCATCCCCTCCCTTAACCTCTCTTCCTAACCCTCACGTTCTTCTTTTTTTTTATTTACTTTCTTTCCAGAATATCTTGCTCCCTGTTTCAAATTTTCTTTCACTTTTCTACAACCATTCATTATTTGCATTTCTCTTCGCCTTCTCCACCGCCCTCTTTGCTTCCACACTCTAACCCTTCTATATTCCGCCCAGCTTTCCCTTCTCCTATCCCCAACCCATTTCATCCATAGACCTCGTTTTTTTCTTTTTCACCAACTCTTTCACCTCCACATTCCACCATTCACTTCCTTTCCTTCTTCTTGCTCCCACCTTTTTTAACTCCACATATCCTTCTGGCCTCTTTACAAATTGTCTCTTTAAATCTCTTCCACTCCTCCTCCACATCCCTAATTTCCGTCTCTCTCACGTCCCCCATCTACAATCCTCATCAGCTCCCTCCTCAAACTCGTTTCTTACACAATGTCTCATCCTAAATTTTCCACCTTTTAATGACTTCTATTGCTTCTCCCTATTCTTTTTGCTCTTATCTCTAACCGTACCTGTGGGGCCATCTCCCCCTACCCTCAACCTATCAAACACCGTAAATAGTTGATTCAATAACACCTCACTACCTGCACCTCTGATACCATATTTAACATCTATAATCATGCTCTACCTACTATTTATATCACACATAAATTTCCAGTAATCTGCCTCTCCTTTACCACCCACGTTATCTTCACTCATTACCTATGATTAATACTTATGAGTTGATTACTACGTACTTCCGCTTGAAACCAAGAGTTGATTCCCAACTATCCAATCTTTCTAATCAACACATAAACTCTAACATCTTTTCCATTAACATTCCTTCTCCCTACCACCAACATTGGATTCCTATATTCTACCCATAATCTATCACCTTCTTTCCTCTACTCCGTCCATTCAAATCTCCTAATAAACAAATTTTATCAATTAACCAACATTAGTCAGGAATGATCCCGAAACCTTGTCGCCCAACATTCATTATGTCCAATTCACCCAAAATCTTTCTCTATCTCCTCCCCCCCTTGCTCCATTACTGGTGCATACCGCATATAAAAACCCACAATCCCCCCCCAAATTTCACTTTAACTCCACATTATTCTTGAATTCCACCTATTTTCAGTTTTTTAATGTACCGAACCGAACACTTTTACCCTATTATCCACAAATCCTCGTTGTTATCATACTATTCCTACCGCCTTCTCCTCGCCCTCACTTCCTCATCGTTTCACTGACCCGAAATCATACCGCTTAAATTTATCCAAAGATCCACGTCCTTCAATCCTTTCCGCTTTGAGTTTCCTGATCAACCCTATCACATCCAACCTTTTTTCTCGAACTGTAACCTCACTTCTCCCTTATATACAGATCCTCATTTATCCCTCTCACATTAATACAACCCACTCTAATCTAAATCTCTTTGCCATGCCTATCTCTTACTCCCTCTTACTCTCCTTAGTCCTACCTTCTACAGCTTTATTTCACAACATTGCACATGTGCACTTTCATATCATTACTCACATCTCGACTTAGTGCTGCCACTGTTTAAATCCGTGGTCAATCACATTGAATCAAAACACTGAGGCGAAACTTCCCAATACCATACAAGCTCAAACCAATCCTCAAAACAAATCCACACTATAACTATAAACTTAAAATAAAACTCTTCTCAAGTTTCAATATTGAAATATCGATTTAAAGGTCCCTGAATAATTTTCCTTCTGTGATTAGAACATTGTTTTTATTTCCTATATTAGAATCAACAGGAACCTTGATGTATTCCCCTTCTGTTTTGGAGATACTCTTGTTAGAGTTCCTTGGCTTAAATTTCTTACACTTTATACTTTCTTGTTTAATATATATTCCTTGATGAAATACCCTATAACTGTCTTTAAGACACTCTTATCATTCGCAGAGTTCCCTGTTTATTCTACTACTGCTGTATTCTATCCTGGTATTTTTGCAACCCTTGTAGTTAAAATTTAATTAGAACTACTACATTTACTAAGTTACACCTGAAACTCTAGAGATCCTTGAATGGATTACTTTAAGTGAAACAAAGCAAGAAATCTCAGCAAATTCAAGAGTCCAAAAAGCACATAAGCTGGTAATTATGCCACTTCACAATTTATTTACTTATCAATCAAATCATTTATTTTATCTTCAAATAAAAATTTTTAAAATCATAAAATAATTAATTTTCACATTATGTGAAAAAATTTCAATTCATTAAAAGCCTGGATCTTTTGAAGAGAGCTTGTTTTTCTAAAATTCTATTTTTCCTTCACTTTCGCAATTTTTCCCAGCTGTTTTCTTTCTAAATCTTCTATTTTAAACACGTCTTTAAACACGTTGTGATCCGGGTGGTTGTGTGGGTCTCTGGACTGTGACCTATCCATGTATATATATTAAAAAATAAGTTTTATTAATATATATATACCCTATATAATATATATATATATTATATAATATATATATATATTATAATATAGTATATTATAATTATGATATTATTATATATATATATAATATATATATATATAGTGTAATAATATATATATATAGTTAGATATAGTATATATGAAGAGGATGACCAAAGCAGGATAAAAATTCATAGTTTTATTAATTCGACGTTTCGAACCATACCATGGTTCATCATCAGGATACTGAAAGGCACTATTATAATAATTATTGAATAGAAATTTAAAAATAAAAAACAAAAATAAAAATAACAATAAAAAATAGAAGTAGAATGAAATGCGAAATAAAAATAAAATATAAAAATAAAAATGTAGGTACTCCCTTAAATTGCCTAATTTTCCCCCTCCGGTATAACCATTGTTTCAATTCTAAATATGCTAACCAACAAAATTCTATCGATCTCTCACCTCTTATTTAGCATAAATTTCCTTTAGTCTATAACTCTGCTATTATTATTTTAGGTGCGTTTACTATAGTGTTTTGTTATGTGATTATTGCTTTTTAACCAGATAAATCTGTTATTATATTATTATTATATCATTTATTATTATTATTATTTTTTATTTATTATTATATTATTATTATTATTTATTATTATTATTATTATTATTATTATTATTATTATTATTATTATTATTATTATTATTATTATTATTATTATTATTATTATTATTATTATTATTATTATTATTATATTAATATTATTTATTATTATTATTATTTTTATTAATTTTATTATTATTATTATTATTTTATATTATTATTATTAATTATTTTATCATTATTTATTATTCTGTTTATTTTTATCAGCAATGTCATTTTTGATTTCTATTATTGAGTTGCCCCCCAACCCCCTCAAATCCCATTATTACTACTGTTTTAACTATATTTAAATTTCCCAACCTTAACTTTAACCATTTTCCAGCATACTTTCTCATAGTTTTACTTACTGATTGTTAATTTGCTAGTCCCTCATTACCTGATTTTTATTTTTATTTTTATTTTATTTTTATTTTATTTCGTACATTTTCATTGTTATTTTTATTTTTTATTTTTATTTTTATTTTTTTTTGTTTTTAATTTAAATTTCTAATTCAATATTATTATATAGCCCTTTCAGTATCCTGATGATGAACCATGGTATGGTTCGAAACGTCGAATTAATAAAACTATATGAATTTTTAATCCGTCTTGTCATCCTCTTCATATTAAAATTAAGGTTCCCTGGAACCGACCTCATCATAAAATATATATATATATATATATATATATATATATATAATATATATATATATATATATATATATATATATAGTATTATATTATTTTTTTTTATATATATATATAGTATATATAATTATATTGGTCATTATTAAATATATTAACTATATATATATAATAGGATAATATATATATCAATATATAATATATATATATATATATAACGCATTCATTATTTAACTTTTTATTATCGCTAATTATTATTATTATTATTATTATTATTATTATTATTATTATTATTATTATTATTATTATTATTATTATTATTATTATTATTATTATTATTATTATTATTATTATTATTATTATTATTATTATTATTATTATTATTTTTATTTTTAAATTCTATTATTATTATATAATATTATTTATCGTTCGGGTTTTTATGTAGATTTTACGATTTTAAATAGGGTTTCGTTTCTGTTTATTTTTAAAAATGTAGAAAAAGTTTTTATGAGTTAAGATTTAATTTCACATATAAGTCTGATTCAATTTAGGTTTTAAATTTTTTATTGTTTATTATTATTGTTTTTTATTAGTTATTGTTGTTGGGATTGTTTTTCTGTGTGGCGAGTTCAGCTTGTGTGGTCTTGGTGCTGTGGGGTAGTGTAGATTATTGTCAGGCATTTTAGAGTACTGTGGAGTACAGTAGGGTACTGTGGAGTACTGTAGGGTAATGTTTTGTACTATACAGTACTGTGGGATAGTGTAGGATACTATAGGATACTGTGGGGGTACTGTAGGGTACTGTAGGAGATTGTGGGTTAGTGTACTGTACTGCAGAATACTGTGGGTTACTGTAAGGTACCGTGGAGTACAGTAGGGTACTGTAGGGAACTGTGGGGTATTGTACAGTGCTGTGTTTTTAGCAGCTATACTTTGCTATTGTTTTTGGCTTACTAGCTAATTTTAAATCTAAGAAAAAACACCTTTCTTAGGCCATTTATATTTAAGCGTTTAAACCGCGGTGTATTTGACGCTTCGAATTCGTCAGTTGAATAAGTCAATCAAAAGAGCCGAGTTTTAAGCGCTTGTATAGTATGGGCTTAACTCACACTCTACAGGCGCCGCCAATATTATTAACGGATAAAATAACATATAAATTTAGGGTTATTTCCATTGTGATCTCATATACATGGCATGTCCAGTGGTGAGCTGACAAAATTTTAACAAACTTTTTTCTGCTTTGTCATAAGTTAGTGTGAGGTTCGATTTCCTGCTTAATCGTAGAGCAAAAAGGTTAAACCGGTACCCTTTTTGCTCTACGATTAAAAAAATAAATTACCGGTTAACCGAATAGGCTGAAAACCGTCTCTGGCTCATCACTGGGTATGTGTTAATAACACTTTGTTGATAATCCACAAAATAAACATGTAAAGTTTTTAGTGTAACAGTTCTCTCTCTCTCTCTCTCTCTCTCTCTCTCTCTCTCTCTCTCTCTCTCTCTCTCTCTCTCTCTCTCTCTCTCTCTCTCTCTCTCTCTCTCTATCCAGAATATTTTTCTCATCTCATCTCTCTCTCTCTCTCTCTCTCTCTCTCTCTCTCTCTCTCTCTCTCTCTCTCTCTCCTCTCTTTCTTTCGCTATTAGAATGAGTACTGCTTTTCTCAACTCTCTCTCTCTCTCTCTCTCTCTCTCTCTCTCTCTCTCTCTCTCTCTCTCTCTCTCTCTCTCTCCTCTCTCTCTCTCTCTCTCTCCGTTTTCTCTTTCTGCTTTTGGCCGGTCTCTTCTCTCTCCTCTCCTCTTCTTCTCCTCTCTCTCTCTCTCTCTCTCTCTCTCTTCTCTCTCTCTCTCTCTCTCTCTCTCTCTCTCTCTCTCTCTCTCTCTCTCTCTCTCTCTCTCTCTCTCTCTCCATGATATTCTTTCTCTTTTCTCAACTCTCTCTCATACATACATACATACATACATACATACATACATACATACATACATACATACATACATACATACATACATACATACATACATGCAAACACACACACACACACTTTTACATACACAGTCTGAGACTCATAATATATCTTCATTCTTCAACAAGTCAAACCCAACATTTACAGCTTACGGGCTGTGCCCTATTCTGCTGAACCTCCTAATTTCGATGTTCATTACCTTAATTGTCTTCCTACCATTACAATAATAATATGTTCCTGATATTGTCTCCCAGAGAACTTTTTTTTTTCAACGCTTCACATGAGACTATTATATTTAGGGATTAACCCAAATGGTCGAAAGGTCAAATGGTCAACACAAGGTCAAAAGTATTTCCCATACAGCCCTCCGAAGGCGTTAGGTTAGGTTAGGTTAGGTTAGGTTAGGTTAGGTTAGGTTAGGTTAGGTTAGGTTAGGTTAGGTTAGGTTAGGTTAGGTTAGGTTAGGTTAGGTTAGGTTAGGTTAGGTTAGGTTAGGTTAGGTCATGTTATGTTATGTTATGTTAGGTTATGTTATGTTATGTTATGTCATGTTAAGTTATGTTATGTTATGTTATGTTATGTTATGTTATGTTATGTTATGTTATGTTATGTTATGTTATATGTTATGTTTTATGTTATGTTATGTTATGTTATGTTATGTTATGTTATGTTATGTTATGTTATGTTATGTTATGTTATGTTATGTTATGTTATTGTTAATGTTAATGTTATGTTTAGGTTAGGTTAGGCTAGGTTAGGTTAGGTTAGGTTAGGTTAGGTTAGGTTAGGTTAGCTTCTTATATCTCATCCAGGTAGTAGGGCTCTTTATTTATAAGTTTCAAAGTATACAACACTGAGTGGTTGGGTTCCTATCCTAATGTTCGAGGTGGGGAGGAGGCGAATCATCCAATATTCTTAAAGAGCTAGACCAGTTTGATATGGGGGACACTCACATATTGAGGGTCGTTCTAACCAACTCTTGAACACTTTTGACCTATGCTTCACCACTAGTCATTTTCTCTCGATACGCAATCTCTGTTCCTATATTTTCCCTGACCACAATGTTAGCTTTTAATTTTAATGCTTTCTCTACAGTATCTTTTTATCCTACCCAAAGCATACTTTCTGGCACATTAATTTTTCAGCTAATTGAGGGTCATTTTTTTTTTTTTTTTTGGCTGCTATATGCTAATTATTTATCATTGAAATAACTCCTGCTCTGTCCTTGAGGATGTTTTTGTGTCTGGCAAAGAGGTGGATGCTTAATCTGTGATTGTATGGCTAGGTTCTTTCCATCTTCAACTAAATCTTATATATTCGTACTTTTCAAAATTAAGGGTGCGATATTAAAACTCGTCCTCTAATCACTCTTGCAAACTTTTAAACTACTCCAAATTATTTGACGAACTAACTATCTCCTTTTCACCAAATATATTTCACCTATATTCTGATTAAAGTCTTTGAATCTATCTTTATTGATAATTAATGATCAATATCCTGGTCATATGTAATCTCATTCCTCTTTTCGGATAATCAATAAGGTTTTCGATGCTCAAGGTCAAATGGGGATATCATTTCCTATCCTACTGATTTATTGTCTTCTGCTGTTAGGAATTATGAGAATCATGTATGGAGTAGCTTAATATATAAAAGACTTTTGGCAGGGAATGAAGTGTGTGGATCTGCTCAAAAAAACTCCTTTCTTTCGAGTTTCCTTCTTCACTATGTTACTATGTTTACTCATCTATAACTTTCCTCAAATTCTCAAAATGGTTCCAAATTGACAGTTGTTGTTGAGTTGATTTCTTCCATCTTCCCTTTCAATAGTGATTATCTCCTATTCTATTCCTAATTTTTTACTAACGATATTCTCAACTGCTCTTCTAACATTTTTCAGTTCTTTACCGATGGCTAGACAGTCCATTTTAATTATAATTCCAAATGTACTCCCTCTTTTGCATATAGAGTTGCCCCTCAAGACGGAGTTTGGGATTCTTTTCTTGGAATCTTTTGGGATATTCCTGGGATTCTAAAAGGATTTCTTGGTGGGATTAACCAAAACCAGGTGATTTTCAAATCTTTATAACCTCAGTCGCTACAAATCTCTCTCTCTCTCTCTCTCTCTCTCTCTCTCTCTCTCTCTCTCTCTCTCTCTCCTCTCCTCTCTCTCTCTCTCTTCCATCTCTCGTCTCTCTCTCCATTCTCTCTCTCTGATCTCTCTCTCTCTCTCTCTCTCTCTCTCTCTCTCTCTCTCTCTCTCTCTCTCTCTCTCTCTTTCTCTCAAAGAACTTTTTACATTTTTTAAAAATCTTTTTCGACGGTTTTATCATCTTCCTTGTAGATAATGTAAACCACTTTGGCTTAGCAAAAAATTATTAAAATTCCATATTTTAGTGATTGGTATGGCGGCTTCAAAAATGATTATATAGAATTATGTTCAGGCTATGAGATTGTTTTCCTCCTCGCTGTTGCTTCAAGTTCTCATTCATTCTAGCATGAAATGTTTCTCTCGCAAATGGAATGGTTCCAATTCCACCCGTCTTTTAAATAAGATTGAGCTCAAGTCTACGAGCTTTACAAACTATTACCACCCCCTTATTACCTTGTTACCACCAATAATAATAATAATATATCTTATTCTGTTCTTTGCTTTCAAACCTCATTCTTTACAAAGTGGCGTTGACCTCTATGACCTCTATTTCCTCTATCTTTTTTCTATAGATACTACAGCGGCAGATACTCGGGGCCTGTCACCTCCAAGCACATTCCTTAATATACTCTCGTTTCACAAGGGGGGATTAGTGTTTTTACACCAGTTTTGAGTGTACTTTGACAACTCCAGGTTTCTTCGATGTTCTGTAGTATCTTCTTATTACCATCTCTTTTGTTCTGTGGAATAATCATCCATGCTGAATTTAATATCCCTCACGTTAAAGCTTGAGTATTTGCTACTTGAGAAATCCACATAAGTCTAAGCATGCTTAAATCTCGTCTTTCCTGAAAGAGGGCTCTGCCAGTGAGTATATATATATATATATATATA
>JABUQX010014661.1:2500-29580 GCA_015478945.1 Trachelipus rathkii
CTATCCTCAGATAGATAACAATGAATTCACACAGCGTCTTTAGAAATTGATTTCTCAAAAATCCTCACGTAGGTTGAAATTTTCTCCTAACCAATTCCAAATATGAAATTAAGATTTTGAATATTTACAAATCAAACATAAAGTTTTTTTCATATAAAACAATATCTTCTCAATTGTAAAATATGACACTGAAATTCAAGGTTCTTTGTATGGGTATACTAAACTCACAATCCGAATTTCTTCATATAAATATCCGAACCCGTATTATATCCAAATAACATATATTTATAGATTCTCACGATATCCAAGATAGCGAGGTGTGAGATCACCTTGAACACCTTTCTTTACACATAATTTTTTTTATCTTACAAAGTAATTTCATTCTTAAAATTATTCCAATCAAAATAAATCTTAAATTAACTTATTTCAAAAAATTAAATAATATTTCTAAAATAATCTGAATTGTCCGCTTAATCCTGTGAAGCGCAACATCTCAATTCTTTATATTTTAAATAATACAACACACACCCCTAATTAGAAGGAAAACGGGGGCTTTTCCTTTACCCAGCACAGGTACTTTAAGCTTCACATACCAACTCTCGTTAAGTAATCCGCGGCGGTATTTTTCATTCCTTTGATCGATTCTAACCTGAACTTATATTTTTGAAGAAACAACGCCCATCTCATTACCTTCGGATTTATATACTTGGTTCTTTGCATATAAACTAACGGCTGGTGATCGGTTTGGAGAACGAAATCTTTTCCATATAAATAATTATCGAATTTTCTGACCCCAAATATTACTCCTAATTCCTCCTTTTCCAGCGTCGAGTAAGCCTTTTCATTTGCGGTCAATTTTTTACTCGCATACGCAACGGGAAACAATCCATTATCGTGTTCTTGCAGCAATACAGTTCCGATAGCCACATCACTCGCGTCAGTCTGGAGCATGAACAATTTCTTTAGGTCAGGGAGCCATAATATAGGGTCGTTGATTAGCATTTGCTTCAGATCAAAGCCTTTTCTTGGCCCGCTCCCCATACTACTTTATTAGTCTGATTTTTTCTTATTAGATCGGTCAATGGAGAGGCAATCGTCGAATAATTCGGTATGAAACTTCTATAAAATCCTGTAAGACCCAAGAAAGATCTAACACCCTTCTTTGTATACGGCCTCTCCGCATCCTTTATTTTTTTTACATTATCATTTTGCAGACCTACGATCCCTTCCGTCAATTTATGGTCAAAAAATCTAAGTTAGTAACTGCAATCTCACATTTCGAGAGTCTGAGCGTAGCCCCAACTTTCGCTAATCTATATAATAACTCCCTCAATTCTCTTAAATGGTCATGCCATGTTTCAGTGTGGACGATATCGTCAAGATAGCTATCAGTATACCCCATACCATGTAACACCTTCTAGGGTCCGCGGGTATATATAACGTGCGACACGTGGCTTGTGAACCTATTTTGACCCGTTTGTAGGTGGATAGGGGTATTAAATCAGCATAGTATACATGAGGATTGTTGGGTTTTGTTCAGGTATAACTGTATTTAGTAAAACGAGATTTTTTATGTGGATGTTTTGGATTCCTTTGTACATTTGTTACTCTTCGTATACCTTTCTACTAGTGATACACATAAACAATAAAAATATAAAATAAAACTAGTGCATATTTCTAAGCTGTGTTTCTTATTTCAATCAAGGAGTCGAAATAGAGGAATATTTGCGAGAAGACGTTTAAGTGAGGATGGACTTTGATATGTCAAGGTTTTATATCAGATACTTACGTAATGATAAATGATTTTCACTGAACTCTTATTAAGGTAGTGAGTATTACTCGTAACGCTTCCGTACATCATCTTCTCTCTATAAGTGAGTAGCTCTTGCGAAAAATAGTTCTGTGTGTAGTAAGTTCGACTGGAGGATCGTGGAGTATCGCATGTAAAGATAGATTAATTTGACACTAGAGTCTGTGGGAGAATGATAATAGGGGTATGAACATACTGATAATATATGGTAGGAGTGGTGATGCAGACCATATACGGGAGTCAACCGATGTCGCTAGCTCTGAACGTTAAAAAATAAGTTGTTTACAAATTATAGTGGTGGCACTTTGTGGAGCGTGTCGCAGCGAGCAGATCTGGTGAGACACACTGATATATGCGAGAGTTGCTGGTAAGAGAATAGTTAAAATAAGGCATGTCTTCTTTTTGCTCTTACACACTAAACAACTACAAGCATATGACTCTTCACTCTGTTGATATGGATTGAGTGAATTATTATATTTAGTCATTATGAGTACCTCCCAGGTTGAAGTGTCACGGAAGATTAAAGTGAATAAAGTGTGGTAAGTGATCTGGGTAGACGCAATACAGTTGACACGTGATGAGTCAATTGTTGTTGTTTGATATGTTTGTGCTCCTTTGGATTTTAAACCGTTATCTATATTATTACATAGGGCATTTTATATAATAATAAAATTATTTACTCTATAATAATATACTTATCGTCTTACTGGTGATATGACAGTCATACTAATCTTAAAGCTAATATGTAGATATATATACCGTCATAACAGGTATAGGGTGGAAGGGTTTATATTTAAATAGAAAGGGTAATCCTATTTCTATCTACACAGAGGTCACAGTTCAGAGACCACACAATACACGGTTATATCTAGTTAGGTGGTAGACTAGATGGTATGTGCGCTCCGAGATCTCCCAGACTCTAACGTTCGGTGACCCAACGGTGTACATATAATAATAGGCCTATAGACTTTCACGAAAAGCCTGAGATTATATACATATATCCAATAGTGATCAAACAGCTCTTGAGTGTGATATTTATGAAGGTATACGGTATAGTTCCTAACCTATGCGGCCCGTATCATAGAGGTGTAAGCTTTTAAATTGCGTGATTTATTTTATATATTAATAAACGATTGTAGTCTATCTACACTCATTGGGGTAATAGTAGTTGAGGGTGACCTGAATAAATCACCATAGCGGGAAGAGGCAGGATTAAGCATGGGCTGATGATGGGAATAAGGTGGAGGGTAAATATACTATATAACAATAATAATAGAAGGGTAACTCTATAGTGAATATATAAATTAGTCTAGGTTTCTGCTCTATGGACCTGAAGGGCTAGTATATGCAGTACAACTAGTATCCAGAGAGTACCTCACCACCACCTATACAGGTAACCTGACCTGGCTAGGTGGGTATATATATAATATATATAATATATTATATATATATATTAATTATATATATATCTATATTTATATATATATATAATTATATATATTATATATATATATATATATATATATATTATATATAATATATATTTATTATATATTATATATATATATACTATATAATTATATACATATAATTAATATAATATATTATATTCCTATCTAAATGTGTGTGGTGTAGTGTGTGTGTGTGAGGTAAATTAGGCGCTGTATTAGTAAATATTGATTGTGAATTGGCTTCGTATTTATTACTGTTGATTGTGTAATTTATATATGAACATATTAATTTAGTAAAGTGCCCAAGAAAATAACAATATATTGAATTCTCCATTTTATATGGATTCGTTCCTATTGGATATTAAATTTGTAATTATTATTATAATTTATTATTTATTATTATTATTATTATTATTTATAATATTATTATTATTTATTATTATTAATTTATTATTATTATTATTATTATTATTATTATTAATGTTAGTATATTATTCATAACATTATTATTGATTAATATTATATAATTTATTATATCAATTATCATTATGCTCAATATGATTCTCTATCTACTCTAACTATAATCTATTGGCCTATGGATTATGCGATAATACCTCATGGTTATGAATATATTAGGATTTTTACGGGCACTCTTTCATTTTAATTATATTATTATTATTATTATTATTTCAGATTATTTATTAATTAAATGGTTATTATTATTTATATTCCAATCAATACGAGCTAAAAATTTAGTATTCTTCGTATTGAAATCATTATTAGCTAATTATTTGGATTAATTATTATTATTATTCTATTTTCATCTATATTATCTTTTAAGCTTTATCAAATATTATTTTATTATATATTTAGTATTCTATTTTTAATTTATTTATATTATTACGAATTAATTAATATTTTATTGAGAATTATTTATTATATTTTGGTATATTATATTTATTATTCAATTTATTTATTATTATTTATTATTATATTCTAATATATTAATTTTATTATTATTTATTAAGTATAAAATTAGAATATAAATGTATTATATACATGTACCTTCTACTTGTAAAGTCTCGAGTTATATTTCTATCTTTATCTATTATTATTATTATTAATCTATTAAATATTCTATAATATTATTGATCACTCCTAAGTGTACATAATGAGATGAATAAGAATCTAGAGTACATGTAGGAAAGAGTCGGCTTACTGATTTTTTGTAGATGTATTGTGTTCACTTTTGGTATTATTTCTATTTATAGTATAAAGATAATTTAATTAGTTTAATCTATTCCTAGATGATTCATTGTCTATTATTATGAATATATTCATTATATAATAATATTATATATATATTTATATATATATATTAACGGTTAGGCGTTCTGAGAGGTATACTACGGTATTCTAGGGTTATTGTCGTTACATAAAATTATTTACCGCTCATTAAGGTCTCGCGTAATTAGATTTATTTTTGTATTATCTATACTATTCTATTACTATAATAGTATCTACTCTATGGCGCTATATATTTTCTCGCGCTATATATATACTATATATAATATATATATATTATATATATATATTTATATAACCTGGATTATGGTGTATTTATATGCAATTACTTATACTGTACTAACCCTCTTTTTCTCCTAATAGGTTTATTTATGTGACTGCATATCGTTATATTATGTTCTTATACTGTTAAATATTATCTTATTATACTTATTATATATTATATATATTATATCTATTAAAATTATTAGTACTATTAATATATATATATCTATATTTATTATATTATATATATATAATATTATTATAATATTATATATATAATTTATATATATTATAATAGTTATATATGATTATATTAATATATTATATATATAAATATATATTTATATATTAATAATTCTATATGACTCTTTTAATTTAAGGTTATTGATATATATATATAATATATATTTTATATATCATACAGAAATTACTATATTAGCTACTAGATCTCTATATATGACTGATCTCGTTAACCTCTATGGCATCATCTTATCTATATATACACAAAAGGCAGTGGTTCGTCAATAATGAGTTACATATTTATTAATTATAAGTGATACTCGATTTTCCAGCGTTGTCGGTGATTTTTTTTTATTTACGCTTATTAGTTTTAAGTTGAATTAGTTATAGTTTACTCACTAAGTTCTCAAGTCATCATTATGACGACTCACATCATAGCTCATTGGTCAATACTTATATATATGATTAGCTTATATATAGAAGAATAGATTACTATATACAAGCACCTTTAGAAAGATGAATAGATGTACTATATGATTCTTGCCAATACTATGTACCTATTCCTATATAGTTATTCAGCGTATGATTTAGGATGTGAGGGCTTTATTAGAAGAATATCAATTGTGTAAATATAAAATGATCAGAGGTAGATGGACACTCTGGATGACATCTCGAGAGGAGACAAGGTGTGGACGCTAGTTTAACTTGTGGAAAGCAGAACACATTACGATACTCTTGATCGTAATGATTTCTTCCGAGGTCATCAAGTCTTAATCAAAAAGTTCTAAAGAGCGACGCGTGCGAGTGACTGGACCTCGATTTTATAACAAAAAGACTAAATAGCACAAGCTGTAGGATATGTGGTTCTTAAGAAAGCATTACGTACTATGACCTCTTTGGTACATACGAGTAATCCGAAAGCTACTTTTAAATTCGATGTGTCTTGTTTATTAAAGACTGTGCTCTGTAACAGTAAGTATAAAAATATAAAATGAAGTATAGAATAGCGATAACTTAGATAAAGAAACTACAAAGCTGATTAAGTATCATAGGATATATTTACTCTAATTTGAGACGTGACTGTCTAGATGGTACTTTATACTCTCTCTATATAAAGGTCCCATCAATTATATATTCGTGCAATCTAGTCATAGTCATATCTGCGTTAGAGGACTGGAAGTCGAGTATAGTTCTCCGTATGTGGTTAAAATAGAAATTATATTTCGCGTATTCTGCTCATATTAATTTTAGGGTCATCATATATAGAAAGAACCATGAATTGCTTCTTCTGAAGCGAACGTTGCACGGCTTAGAGAGTAGACAAGCCTAACAGAGCAGTCACATAATATTTTTTAATCTATGATTTTAGCATACTGCTGCTCTAGACACTAAGTATCATTACCTTCTGTAATTTGACTTACTCTATATTTTACTGATTCTAATCTTTTCTGTTCTCACTTATTTAGTATACCTTTGTTATTATTCTCTTTATCTATTATGACTACTATACACAATCAGAATGCCTTTTAGATGTTAGCCAATACAATATATATATATACTTAGATTTAGCATTATTGTACATGAAAGACGCTTCTCGTGCGTCTCGTCTCATCAAATTTAAATCTTTCTAAGATAGTGTTTCAAAGTTTGTTTACAAGTATATCAAGCAAGGTAGCAACATTCCATGATTCTTTCTTCGGGTAAGTGTACTGGTAGAAGAAACTTGAAATTTTATATATATACTATAGAAATATGATCGACAGATGTATCCTTCTTCTTTTGCTTTTTTCGTAGGAATCACATCTTCTCTTTTACATTTTAAATTTTGCTTATATATAATATTCTCTCTCGCTCTCCTTATATCTCTCTCTGTGGCATATTTATCTGGGTTATCAATTGTTGTTTTATTAATGGCAATTTATTGAGACTGTTGAAGGAATAAAAAGTTTAAGCGACATTTTTTTCATCGAAAGTTTATGGGATTCGGTTTTGGCTGATAAGGTTCTTAGAGTGTGGTGTGTAATAGAGTGTTCTAGATGCTCAATATATATTTACCTGCCTTTGTTTCGCTATAATACTTATCTCGTATCCGTTTTATTGTTTGATTCACAAATCCCATAAGTTCTTTTTTATTTGAGATATGATAGATAGATATGATATGATTTTTAAGATATAATGAGATAGATAGATAAGATAGATTAGATAGATAGATAAGATATATTACTATATTATAGTATATTAATATGCCTATAAATAAAGATAGATATAGATAGTATAGTATAGATAGATAGATAGATATAGTAATTGATATTAATAGTATATAGATATAGATATAGTTGATAGATATAGATAGATAATATAGATATAGATAGATAGATATACGATGAATTGATGACAAAGAAATTAAGATTTAAAGAGTATGTAATCGAAGGATAAATAGTTATTGTAGGAAATCTAATATATATATAGAAATAGAAAATAGTAGAGATATAGAAGGTAGTAGAGGAAGAATAAGAGTAGATCAGAGTAAAGGTGAGAGTAAGCGAGAAAGAGAGACGAGTAGTATAGAGAGATGAGAGATAGAATAGAGATGCGAGATGGTATAAGTAAGAGTAATGATATAAAATATCTCTGTATGTAATAGATGTAGTGAGGAGATGATGTAGAGAAAAAGAAAAAGTAAGAGAGATAGGCACTGTAGGGAGACAAGTTAGAAAGAGATGAGCAGAGGTCTCGGACCGAGATGTACAGGATGAGAAAGAGAGGAGAGAGAGAGAGAGAGAGAGAGAGAGGAGAGAGAGAGAGAGAGAGAGAAGAGGAGACCGGATAGAGTGTAAGCAGAACAGCAAGAGATTGACGAGGCGCAGTTGCCATAAGCATTTATGGGTGGTTTAGGTCTCTTTATCGAGTAAAGAAATGTACGTGTATCGTTCAAAGTCTATTTTGTTGTTCCTCTACGAACTTGACTCTACCTTCGAAATATTCACTCAAAATATAAAAATACATAATTAATTTTATTTTATCTAATATAATAGAGCAGCATATTACAACACAAACTCATTCTACTATTGATACACACAGGCCACAGTACAACACATCACACATGCCGTGGCTTTGCCTGACGCATTATCAAGTGTGGGGAGAAAAAAAAATGAAAAATATGTTATAAAATTGCTAGATATTATTGTAGAAAATGTATGATACATCATTTGAAACGTGTTTCGCATATAATATGAAAAAGATTTAACTTAATATGACTAATGAAGATAACCTGCAAATAAAAATTCACTAGGTAGTAAAAGTTACAAATATATTAATATATATTATTATTATCTTATAATATATATAATATATTATTATATATCTATATATAGTATATATATATCTATATATATTATTAATTATATATATATATATATATTATTATATATACATTATATTTTATATTCTTATTCTTACTTATATTTATATATTATCTCTTATATATATTTTTAATTATATTATATATCTAGTATTATATCTAGCTATATAATTATATATATCTCTATTTATCTATATATTATATTTTATATTAATTAATATATATATTAATTACTATTAATCTATTTAATATATTCTATATATATCTTTTTTTTTGTTATTTTATTCTTATTGTATATATATCTCTATATTATATTATATGAGTATTATATAGTATATATTATTATTACTATTATTTATATTATTTTATCTTATTTTTAATATTCATTATAATATATTCTATATATATATATATATACTTTATCTCTTATATATTATATATACTAATAGTATATTATTATAATTTATTATATATGAAAATCTAATATATATAATTATATATATTATTATATAATATTTATATATATATTTATATACTATATATATAATATAATCTAATATAATATATTATATATATTATATTATATATATTTTATATTATTATATATTATATATATATATATAATTATATATAATATATTATATGTATATACTATATAATTAAAATATATTATATATATTGTTATTTATATATATATATATATATCTAGGACTTATAAATATCCTATGTATCTATATTTGTTACTGTAAGTATATTATTTGCTATATGGGTTCATATGTTTTTTATAATGTCACATAGTTTATAATATTATATTATTATTCTTGGTGCCCAAAAGTAATACTGGGCTAGGTATACATATATACCTAGTATACTCGAGTTATCATTTATTTCATTATCATCTAACATGCGATAATGTGTATTATAGGTATATAACATTGCGCGCTCGTCCCGAATATTGATTGTGTATGTTTAAATGTACTTTGTCCTCACTCCTCAACTTACTCTGAACATCTATCTCTTCGCGTATACGGCATCTCGATCATGTGTGCTAAGCTGTCGATATTTGGTGCGGCACTATAAGATTTGCGCAGAAGTGATAATAAGAGACAAATATAATCGATGGTGGCATCGATGATGTCTTGCTTGGCAGGCTTTATTATGTTTAATCATCTACTCATTAGTGATATTTGAGTAATCAGTGGGACACTAATATTTTTGAAGAAAATGCTCTTAATATGTGTTATCTAAAATCACTCGTGATTACTGCATCCTTTTGCTTTATATAATTTGCTGTAAACGACCAGTTTTTAAAATATTGAAAAGTTTTTGCCACATATATTTGGTGTATTAACCAAACACAGCGTTTGTTTGCATTTCGATATAGGTTCATCCAGAATGAATTAAAAGTCTCGATTCGTTGATCTGTTTTGACAACTGTCTTCTTTGATGTTATGTGTTTGCGTTTTGATTTTTGATAATAGCAGATATAACGGCAAAATGGTGTGTCCATAGATAACAGATTTACCTGAGCATATACTAACTTACTCCTAGAGAGGGATTCCCCTGCTTAGTATTAATAATATTAATTTTTTGTGCTCGAGGGCGCTCTAAATAATTACGGAGGTCTGCAAAATTTAACTTTGGGAAAATTATTTTACCAGTGTAATAGATTATATCATAAATTTTCAACTAAACGATACAGGTAATCCGCTCATAATTTAAATATGTTAAACTCTAAGACATAAAGTCTGTTCTTAAGCTAAGTATATCTATAGTGGGTGATCTTAATATTATTCATTATACATGCTTTATTCGGCTTCTTTCTTGTTTCATAAGTTAACTCGACTGAAGCAGTTTCCGTACTGAAGACACTTAATTAATCACTTCTACTCTTAGAGGACGGTTAGGTCAACGGCGTAACCAATAACTTGGGCCACAGTGAGATGTGGGAAATAGGTGGTGAAGCTGATGGGCAGCTGATGATATTTGATAGGATATATATATATACTATATGTAGTATATTATTAAGTACCTAGTATGATTTATTTATTTCTTCAGGAATCTAAACATAGTACTGTTGACATTTGATTATGAGCTGTAGTAACTTGTATAAATCCATTATTGCTTATATATTGGGATATGATGTACTCGTAGTGACCAAAAAAGATAAAATACCTCTGAATTAAACTATTACCGTACTTTAACTCTTGGTTAAAATAAAAAAAAGACAAAAAATAGATATATTTATATGTTATGTATTATCGCTCGTAATCTCATACATTTAATCTATGATATATTAAGACTATCTATGTTAATATATACGTTATAATACTATGCCACTAGGTATAATGGTTATTAATATGCAGGATGTAGGGGACAATTTTTAACTCTGTTTTAACGTATTATTAATATTCTCAATAAATGTAACTCGTTTAATATAGGTGCCGTTACTATATATATAGTATATATTATATTTTTGCCTTAAGAAAGCTTTTAAACGTTAACGAAAATTAAAAGAGTTTAATTAACGGATTAACGCGTTAATGCCACCTTTATATATATATATTTATATAAATTAATTAATAGTAATGTTCTGTGTGTGTATATTATTTTATTATATATGATGTATATTATATATAATATATACTATATACTATTATTATATATCTATATTATATATTTTATATATTATATATATATATTTATATATATGTATATTATATATATTATTTTATAATAAATGTTTATTGATATTATTATTAAGTAAATATTTTAAATATATATATATATTATAGTAGTATTATACAATATATAATATATTATATATCTAGTATTTATATATATATAATATCTATTTATCTATATATATACTATTTAATATATATATTAATATATATATAGTATAGTTATTATTTGATATATAAATTAATATTATATATTATAATATTTATATGATATATATATATAAATAATATATATATATAATTATTATATTATTATTATATATCTATATCTCTATATATAATATAACTATAGTATTATATTATTATAATATATATATTATAGTATAATTATATATAATATATATATATTATATATATAATATATATATTATTATTAAATAGTATATCTATATATATTCCTATATTGAGTATCAAGATAACCATTACCAAACTATACTATTTTCCTATTAATCCCCCTGACTATTTACATCTGAGAAATAATTAACCTTCAGGTATTAAGATAGTAGCTCTAATGTGAGTAAATATATATATAAAATAAATATACTAAATGATATCAATATATTATTAATTATTATATTAGGTTCCATATATATATTAATTATTATAATATCATATATATTGATATATATAATGATGATAATATATAATTTATATAGTATATATTGTATATAAATCTACTATAATGTAAATTAAGTAAAGTCTAGACTTAAGCTGCGTGGTTTCGACGAAATAAATATTACGAAACGGTAACTTATAGTCAGTTGAGTGATCTCCATGATCTCGAGTTTTATACATTAGTTCATGAACAATTTAACAGTAAGGTGTTCCTAGTTATTTATACTTTGTGGATTGTGTATGTTTTGTCTTTGTTCTTCTTCGCGAAGGTCGATAGTCTTTAGTTAATTATTATTAATGAGCCATTGGAATTAACCTTGAGGTCAATCGAGAACACTCTAGTCTAATGAACTCTTTGCATCGCACGTTGATCTTCTTATTTGTTGTAGAGCACTCTCTGATCATGACCGACACGCCACTGTGTTTATTGCTTTTGCTTCTGCGCTATCTTGCGATTCTGATATAATACGTGTCTCAAATTTAAGTTTAAAATATAATACCTTTCTATTTCTGTCCAACTTTTTTGATTGCCGCTTTTTATAAATTTTCACTATAGTTCACATACTCCTCAATTTATCACATCCAATTTCATTTTCATATTATATTTATTTATTATTTTTATTTTTTTTTATTTTTTTTTTATTTTTGGATCTATCCAGTCACGTTCCTATTATTTTAGTAATTATTGTGGAAGGTTTGCACCTCTTATATATCTAGGAATACCTATTTACCATATCACAGCCTCCTGGGCTTTACGGTCCTACTTTGACTCCGTATTATATATGAGTATATATATGTATACTTTATTATATATATATATATATTATATTTTTATATATATTGGGTTTATTATAGAGTTAATCTACGCACATCATTCGTACCTGAGATGTAGTATCAAGTTGATAAAAAAACGGTCTATATAGCATCAACTCGACGGTAGTATTTATTTATATAGCCGCAATGTAGGGAACCGATACATTTGCTAACTTACATTACATTGGAGAGCTAGTTTTGCACTTTACTTGGTGTATAATAATTGATGTAACTATTTGCGCGAAGTAGTATAAGTGCTAAAATTAATATATGATATGATTGTGTGATGATAGTTCCGGAGCGCCATCATCCACAAACCTATCGTGAGGCGATGGGGTAAGTGAGTCCTGGGTGTTTGTGTGCGGTCCTGGGAGTTGATGAAATGATTGATCAGTGGAGAGATAAGGATTATCCTCATTAGTTTATGAAAAATTACGTCGTTATCCAGACTACTGTTTATATTGGCTTTATGTATTCAATTGCATTGTTTGCATGATAGTGTATCCATATCATGGATGCTGAAGCCTAGTGAGTATATAATTTTTTTTTTATGGCATAATAAAGTCTCATTAATAAAGTAAATACGTCTTTAAATAGTAAAGGTGAGTAATCGAACTACTATAGCATAATAATTTTACCATCTGTTCAGTCCTGCCTGGCATTACTATGGTCGGTTATACTTTATTTAGATACCTAGTGTACCTAGGTATATATATATTGATGTATCATGATGAGAGAGAGAGAGATGCATGCTGCAGAATAAAAGGGTATTCTCAAGATTGAGTTTTTTGTTACATATAAAATTTCCTTGCGCTAGATTGTCTGTTACACTCATATACGTCACGTATCTCTCGTCGTTGCGTCCACGGCCCGGAATCCCGTAAGGATGGCAAGGTAATAATGTCTGGCCTGGCCCTATATATTATTTATACTGCACAACTGTAATCGAGTACAGTAACTCAAATGAAGATGTATTTACGCCCGAAACTTAATATTTTACTCTTAAGAACAGAGTAGACATGCAAATCTCCTCCTCACAATGAATTTCAGGTATAGTTCAGCACAGGTTTAACAGTATTGCTATCCGGCTCATGATGTTGTAACATGATCTGTTTTGCTGTTAATTTAATTATGTCGTATAAATCAGACTATTTTCTCTTATATATATTCAACATACTATAAAATTGTAATAGTTTAGTTAGCTTTACCATGTGCTAGAATCTATATTTTTATCATAGAGAAGACTAGCAGAAATATAGTATAAGGGTCATGGAGGAGCTTGAACAGATACCTCTATCAGTCCCATATTAAGATGTAGTGAATGGGTTCCTTTTCTGTAAAAGCTGCTAACGCCAATCAATGAAGTTATCACATATTGTCATCTATAAGTTCTTTCAGTAATATATTTAATTATAATTATTATTATCTAATTACTAGCAATAAAGTACGCTCATTTAACTAAGTCAATATTTTTATTGGGTTATAATTGAGTATCAGTAAGATAGACGATAAGCTCAGCTGTTTTTTGGGAATCCATGATAAAGATTTTCAACTCACGTTTACCTAAATATACATATAAATTATAGATATTATTATATATACCTCGTCCTGGGTGATATGCTGATAAATATACAATTACCCCTTTTCATGTGTAAAAACTTATAATACACCACTTATCCCCGACATACAGAGGTTCATAATAGGTTATAAGATAATAGTATTACTAGAGATGTTTACGCAACGTTTATTCCACTAATCCGCAACCCATAGCCGGTATATTGCTATTACAACTAATAGACTACCTCTAAGATAATGTCAATAAGGTATCACGTAGTTCTCCCCCCGAAAAATAAATACGTAGAGCCGACAAGGTAATGACTAATATGTAGCATCCTGCGGAGAATTATACTCTCTTCACCTCACAATGCTGCATAAATAAGGTCACAATATAACTTAGTTAAGAACGTGATAGGTACGCCCAACAGTGCTTATATGACCTATACTTATATCAATGTCAACGTATATACCTGGTTTAGATATCATTAGAGGTTTTTTTGAGTGAATGATATATGTCATTACTCATTCATTGTACGCTCGTAGTACGTACGGCTTGTCGCTTTGGTAGTATATATAGTATATGATATAATAGACTTCGAACTACTTATAAAAATTCAATCTTCGCCAGGATATATTATACCGTCATGCCCTTATAACGACTATAGTGATATAGTTAATCCCGCTACTATAATATATCTAATGTATTGTAGTTGTAATATTCGATTGATAATCATCCCAAGTAGTAATTTATATAGTATATATTGCAGGACTATATTGAATGTTATGCCCTCACTAACTAGTACAACTTTAATAGATGTTTAAAAGCTGCCCTTGGTTAGTAATCCCGTCCCATAAAGCATATAATATAGCTATCTGATCTTACCTATTTACATGATAGATAGTATATAAAGCTAGCTATCATAAAATATTTTAGTGAAATACATTACCTGCCAAGAAGATTTTATAAATATGGTTTACCAAACTTATGCGATGAGGATGTATTTTGTCCGTAATCGCTACTACACTATTTCTATACATCAGTGGTAAAGATAGTTTGAAAGCACCAGGAAAGAATGTCGCAGTTTATAAGATTATTCGTTAAATGGTACAGGAGGTAACTGTGTGTAAACTCTCCTTTACAAAACACAGTACCCAGATATAAAAACTGCACCTCAGAAGAGCTGGCCAAGTCTAGTCTTCTGAGAACAATGCAAAGGCTTCAAAGATGGTACCCAAATCAGCTAATGAAGAATCACCAAACGATCTTATAGTCCTACAGTACGTTTTATTTCTTTGATTCTTTCGTATAACTCTTTCCCGAGTTTCCTTTATCAAGGCTCTTGTCTAAGATTCTATCGTAGAGTGCATTGGATAACAGCGTTCATGGGAGCTTGCATGGTATGACATTCTTTCTAATGTTCTGACTTTTCCGAGAAAGGTGAATGGAACTGTTTAGTAAGAGGTGTCCGTGTAAGGTTTGGGTCTGTTTGATGGCATGAGCGACGAGGTCCAATTTCATAAAACTGCCCAAGGTTCCAAAATCCCCGCATGAGAGTATTTGGAAATTCTCAGTTCAGGACTTCGCATTCATGGATTTTTTCCCATATTGGATTGGATGTCGTACCAACTTCTCAAATAGGCTAAGCTTCGGATACCCCTTCCTTCCCTTTCATGAAATCTATTGTCTCAACATTTGGGGGAATCTGCTTGGCCGCGATTTCTGATTCGCCCTCATATAAATTGAGCATTAACCGAATGCTCTTTATTAACCAACAACCCATAAGTTGGATTCGTTGAATTCATCTATTCGCATTATGGTGAAGCTCTTTACACCATACATCTGAATCTTCCTAAAGATGTATATACAATAAATTAATTTTCTGGTGTATGCTATCTCCTCCAGGTTTTGGTTCCCTTGTCGACGAGACCCATCCATCTCCTCTCAATCTGACCCGACCTCGTAACTTTCCGAGTCATAGAGAAATTGTTCTAATAGACACCCATATATATTCAATATACCCATGACTACTTTCTTATGGATTTTCGTGGCTATCTTCCTAATCGATAGAATGTTCATAACATATGTAAACAAAGTGTATAGTTTGCAGGAACTCCCGATATGTCATGGTGTTATTTCACATCTGAATATAAATGGCCCGTGACTTCTATGAAGAGGTGAAAGATAGGGAGGGGGCAGTGAATACTCATTCCAAATCTATCCTATTCCTCCTCCTCTCAAACCAATTCATGCAGTAGCGGCAGATTCCTTGTTGCATGACGTTACTATAATTTATATGTGAAATTACTTAGATCCGGAGTGTGATTTACTAGTTGCTTAGCAGTATCTTTTTAACCGCTCCTGCTCCGGTTGTTTATACAGGTATTCACCTCGCACCGCCCTTATGGGGTCGACTTGTTTTATTATCCTAAGTCAATATTAATGATCTCATAACCTTTTCCCTGGGTGCTTAAAAAGGACTTCCACTATAACGTTTTAGATATAACACCTTCTTCCTGTATTGATATTTCTTTTGCCCATTCTTAATGATGTTTTACTGGTCAGTGTTTTTATTCAGAGTGATCTTACAATAGCTTATTGGATTGTTCAAGCCCAATGGCAAAAACCATCCAGTGGCGTTATGATGAGGGAGTGGGCTCCTTTTTATCAGGCCAAAGCTATCACTCTTTCTCCTTCAATAACCGATTTCGATGTTGATGTTGCTTTTTGCTTCTTCAGTAGTAGTCATTGGCAGCGTAGTTGCTCCCGCCGTCTTTCTCAGGCAGGCGGTCGCAACCTTGGTGTCCCAAGGTGCGCCCGACAGCAAGGAGAAGAAACTTACAGGCAATACAAAAGACCCGTCCCCAACATGATTATTTTAAAGCACCGCAACGAGATTTTCGGAGATTAATCGTCAAGCGTAAACCCAATCATTTCCGAATTAATATCGGCTGTTATCACAACTCCCTTCTTTAGTGTGGAAGTTTAGACAGAAAATATCCAGTCGCTCCAATAGTTCGCCACCCACAATATTCGCCTGAATAACTGATGATTTCCGCTCGGGGTGGTAGTGGATGCGTTAGGTTATAGTTTGATAGGCATTGAGTTATCTGGCTAATGAAGCTTTCAACGAGACTGAACGCACTCAGTTTTAAAGCGAAGGGAAGATATACTAAACGTCTTTTTCACTTGCGAGTATCACTGCATTGTAATAGCAAGACGGTGCCTTGGTCAGATGATTTAGTACCATCATTTGTCCCGTCAGTATCCATCCTTCGGGTCATGATTTGTGGCTGGATTTGTATGCAGATTCTGGATCGATTCTTTTCCCATCTTTGGAGATACCAGCTTTTATATTCTATCCCACGCTGGAAAGATCCGAGTGGCAGACACCAAAGACCAATTTTTCGCTGACCTGTCCTTCCTGTAATTGATGGAGAAATGGTTTTGGCCGCTTCTCCTGTTCTGGAGAGCGTCAGCTTTCCTCCCAAACTTCCCAATTTGGTTTTTGCAAAATCGCCCTGACTGCGGACCTTGGTAAATAACCATGACTTGCTCTTCTCCTGAAGATGTTGGAATTTTAGTGTGTTTTTTGACTTAGAAAGGTTACACAGTGAGAACTGGGATTCTCTTAAACTCCATTCGCTTGGGTTTCGGACAACTCCCTCTCTTTATCAAATGTCTTTTGGTCACACAGATATATCAGGTCGGTGACTTCATTATGTAAGCAATTTTAAACTCTGGTGAGGGTTCAGCAGGGTAGTTTTTAAGTGTACATACTATTTGGCTCTCGGGATTTAATGATATTGTTACGTCTATTCCAGGAACGTCACTTTTTCTCTCTATGTGATGACTAGTATTATACATAGGGTGCGAGGCTGCCTTTCCGCGGACTTCAACTAGTATTGAAATATTTCAAATGGGCTAGCTCCATTTTTCTTATCCCACCAAAACTCAGCTAGTCGTTTTTAAAAAAGGGATGAGGACTTGCACCTTCCTTCAGCGACTAACTTATATGGTTTCCCTCATTTGTTACCTTACGGTCAATTTTATGGATTATTCTAGATGAACCATAACATATGCCCGAACATATAAACACGTGAAAAACTTGTCATCCGGCGTGTTGACTTATTAGTCTTCGCCTCAATCTGGGGCGATCGCAAGTCTTTTTAACCGTATATTATCGGCCTAGTGGTGAATGAGCTTAACTATGGTGTGTGTATTGGTAGGCTCATATCTAATGCCCATTGTGGATCATAAAAGGCGATCGTATTCCAATGGAGCCTTACGATCATACTCCCGGTAGCCATTGAAGTTGAAGCCAATGTGATGCCATCTCTCTTCGAAGGGAATACATATGTGACAAGTTATCTTTCGTTTTCAAACCCCATGCACGGTGCTGCACGATTGGCAGGGGTGCCTCGGAGATCCTCTAATAGCCATTGTGGAAACAGGTTCATATCTTTAAATCCTTTACAAAGGTGCTGCTTTCTCCATACGATGAGGGATTTACCCTGTTGTTCCCGTCCATTTGCTTGGTCTGACTTCTCTCATCAAGCATTTGGGCTTGTTAAGGTGCTATTCCTTGTTCATTCCCAGTTATGATCGATTACCCATTTATTTATGAGTGGCTCTAACCGAAACAGTGTGGGGGCATTGTGTCTTTCTGAATAGAACCGTTTTCCATACCCTCCCCCCTCATGTCTCAACTTTCACAGCAGAATTATGGCTATAATCGATTGGTTTATACGATTCTAATCTTAACCCAATCAATCTTATTGTCTTATTCGATTCGCTTAGCGCGTTAAAGATTTATTCTAAAACCATGGTATTGCTTGTGCGCAATTTCTTCGGCCTGTCATTCGTAGAAAATTATTTTGTTGAGCCCCTTCTCATGTAGGGGTATGCAGAAATCGCTGAGAGGAGAGGCAAATGGCATCTCATTTGGAGTTGGGGTTTTAGGTATTGATGCCATTCGAAAGGCTAATCATAACGGATTATATCCTGGCTTCCGAGTTGTTTTCAGATCTTATTGGCATAAGGTGGACGAATCGATCGGGAGGAGGACTTAGAATTAAAGCCGTTCGGGAGTGGTTTCACGGGACCGGCTAACATGTTTTACAGAGGTGATACTTGCAGTCTCGCTTGGCACACTAATATATCACTCACTATATGTTACCGACCTCAATTTGCCAATTTGTCGAAGTCATACCGCGAATCTGTTCGCATATTTCATTATTGTTCCAGGTGGATCATTCGCGCGGCATTTCTATTCGATCCATACACTTCCAAAAGATTACATATTTGATCCGAATATTCATTGAGTAAGTCTCTTTTTCTTGTTTATACAAGAGTGTATTCTTCTATATTTGATTTGTTAGTATTAGGACTTTATATGCCAGGAATTTAATTTTGTTTATTTTTGTTTTTTTTTAATTGACTGATATTCATTTCTTATTAATCTTCTTTGGAGTTTGAATACTTATGTTCAGGACCCGCCATGGTGTTGATTTTTTTCACCCCAGTGTGGCCGCCGGTTGGTCCTGTACTGAAAAAAAAAAAATATATAATATATATATATTTTATTATATTATATATATAATTATATATATATATTATATTTTTATATATATTATATATATATATTATATATATATTATAGTAACCCTCGTGGCGCAGGTTGAAGTCGCTTTAGAGAGGTCGCTGGTTCAATATCGGTAGGTTGGGTTTTATCTACTGGGGAGAATTAACTTACTGCGAAAGTTGGTGGTGGGTTTGGGATAGCCGGCTTAAAGTTGATTTCCTGTGTTCCCGTGTTACCCCTGCTAGGGATTAAAGCACGTTAATCTATGATAGTTATCATATTATATTATTATATATTTATATATATTTTATTATATATATATTATATTATATTTAGTATATTATATATATATATCTTGGCTGATAAATCACATGTATAATATTTGCAAATGCGAAACTTGAATTTTGAAATGTTTATTTGAAATTAATAATTTTTTTTTCTTTACTTTTCGATTAAGGCTTGAGACCCGATGTCTCTCGTTTAAAAGTCTTTTTGAAGTTGATTTTTTTCTGAATGCGGAGCATTTTAAAAAAAACCTTTTTAAAATCTAATTTGTATACAATCAATAAACTTTTTGGCTGTGGAGTTCGCGCTTTTTTTTTGATGTCGTGTACAGGGACCTACCATGGGCGCAAAAAGAGGGCTATACGTGGTAGTAAACAACAAGGGGGGGAAGTCTACCGACGAGAAAAAATAACGGAACAGAGATTAAATCGTAAAGATGTAGATTATGGAGACCAAATTTGTATTTCGAAAGGGGGTTTGGGTCAGATAATATGACAAGGGATTCCGGAAAGGATGGAAGCAATGTCAGGGAGACTTGGAGTCGGATGATGAAATCATCGCAACACAATATATGGGTATGTGAGAGGATACTCCAGAAGACAACGACAGCATGGGGGTTGCTATCTCAATGTGAAAGCGATGCGTGAGATTGTATTATTCGTAACGGGCGAGAACGACTCCTGGGGCGACTCGTTTAAGAGGATTGGGCCATTGACTAAGAGGTTTAACCCTTCGCAGATTGCGCACGAGAATCTCCGCAAAAGTCTCCCCCGGAGAGGACACCCTGAGGAAACATGGTAAATAGTCGCAGGGGTGTATGTATAGGTCATGGAGACGTCTGCTAGATACATGCGCGGGCAGCAGGTGGCTCCGATACAGCTTTATTCGTTCACAGGCACCCTAATGGGAGGGACCCAGAATCATGCCATCCAGTCATTGAACGCCAGAGCGAGACTTTTGGCTAGATGAAACAAGGATTTTGTTGTCGATCGAGCCAGGCAGAGGGCTTAAGTCTGAGAAGATTGGTATAAGAGTCGGGTTGGAGGTTGCTAATCTGCCTACGCCAACAGGGCTATGAGCCAGCGAAAGATGGAGATAGGCGGCAGGGTGTGGAAATGGTAAATTGGGAGAAGCAGGAGCAGCCCTCGGCTAGTTTTGAGCCATCAGTGTAGAAGTGTGAGTATTGTGGATTCTTTATGAGACTGAAGGGAACCTAGTCGGCCGGATGTTCTTCAGCCTTGGTGAAGGACTGGATCCGGAAACAGACAGTGGGGGGAAGAGAAATCCATTTCACCATGAGCGTCGTCGAATTTAGCGCAAACGAATGAGAAGGAAGGGCAAGGAAATAAATAGAGTCACCGACGGCCATATGGGATGGGGAGGAAGTCTCCCTCTAGTAGAGTGCAAGGTGAAGAAGCAGGGACTGATACGAAGGTAAACGAAGACATAGTGCTCTCTTCGCAGGGACAGGGATTTTCAGTCTTCCACTCACTTCCTTGGCGATGGGTCGAAGGGAGAAGAAAGATATGATTGGAAGTTGCCCAATAGATGGCAAGCCTATCCAATTTGCCTGCACGAGCATGATGTTGAGGGCACCAAGACTTTGTGGTGAGGTGCGTAGAGGTCAAGAAGGAGGGGCATAGTTTTAGGATGATGTATATGAGGGTATGAAAGGCGATCATCAGCAACACCCAGACGTCGACGGGTCTGTACCATCTGGATGGGGAACGTACGGTGAGTAAGGGGGAGGAATTCGTCACGTGACGGGGTTTCTTCGGAAGATAGTTTCCATTTTGGAAGTGGAGAACTTGAAACAAGCCGCATATACAGGGGTCTCTGTGCTGGAGTTTGAAGCTGGAGCCCAAGAGGAAGTTAACTCCAGTGATAATAGCACGATATCACATAAGGGAAGACGGAAGAGTCGGGGATGTTATTGACCACGTAGTTGAGCCTTTGGAAAGCAATCCCTCAACAAACTGCTTGCGGGACCCTTTTCATGACAAAAATGCCTGGAAAGATGGGTGCCAAACGGACTGAAATGCGATTCAGACTCAGGGTTTTGAAGAAGAGGGAAGTTGATCCCTGGAGGGCCGCGTGAGGAAGGTTTCGCAACACATCTCATGTGGAGTCGTATGCTTTTCCAGATCAAGAAGAGTTACGATTATAATATGAGGTTTTGTAAATCAAGTATATATTAACATAAGTGAAGCTTAGATAATCATGGTATACAGTTTGACATACAATTTTTTTCTTTTTCTTTATACCTTGATTTTTTAAAGCTTAAGTTATAATGATATAATTATGAAATTTTTAACCAAATTTTAGATAAAATGTATTGTACATAGGGTTGGGATTAAAAATAATACCCAACATCGAAAGTCTAACCAAGTATATATAATAATATTATATAGTATGATATCTGTATATTATTGTGGATAGTATATCATGATTTTTCTTGTTAGGCTATTTATTATATATTTGGTATATATTATGTAGTTATATATATATATATAGGTTATTTTAATATAATTATATATTATTAGTGAATTATATTTATTATATATTTATATATTATATATATATATATATATTATATTTTATTATTTATATAATGTGATTTTTGTGTCATATTATCTTGTTATTATATTATATATATACTATTCTATATTATATATATTATATAATATATATTATTTATTTTATTTAGCCAACTTTTATATATATATAATATATATATTATTATATATATTATATATATTTCTCTATTCTATATAGTATATATTGACTGTGAAAAGTGGAATAAATTTTTTTTTAGTTTTCAAGAACTGAATTTTGTTTTATTTTGTACCAAATAAGCTGAAAAAAGCTAGCATCATCAATTAAGGCTCTCAATTGGTCGGTTAAGGCGCGTATAGGTATGCCGTGAATTTTTTTTAATAGTGGCGTTTCCATGGGTATACAATACTGTTCTGGTTTTATTTATATTTGTTATATATGATGTAAGAGTATTGTTTTTTTGTTTTTGTGGCAAGATTCCTGTAATATGTAATCTGTAGAAGTATGTTTCTGATTTCATATTTGTTATATTTTTGTTTTCTTGTATAGCAAACACATCTGCGTTTACAACTTTTAGCTCTCTTAAGATTTCTCTTGCTTTCATATGTCTCGTCTATTCATCTCTGAGCTCTTTGTCTAAGAAATGTGTGGGAATGTAGTAGTCAACGAATGTTTTTTGTTGCTGTACGAAATCCCTGAATTGTTTTGGGATACTGATTCAGGATTTATGGTTGTTCTTTTTCCGGTTTGGAATCCCTTTTTAGAGCATGCCTCATTTTGTTTTTGTCTCAAGAAAAACTCTGATCAAAAAATGCAGAGCAAAGTTCTCAGAGGATCCAAAATGCCAACTTTATTAAGAGAAGCAGTACTTTTGTAGCCTTTGTGGAAGATCCAAATCCGAACGTGGAGCACTGATGGCTATGGGTGAACATGGGGATTAATATATTGTTGTTAAAACAGGAATATACGCAGAAACCGGGTCTTCTTCTCTTGGAGTCGGCTTACCCTGGTTTTAACATCATATTTTCTAATCAGTTTATACTTCAGCATCACGTGCCCTATATTATGATCGAGACTTAATCATGATTCCTGATTTTCGGAGTGTTACAAGGAAATATGTAGCTATTTTGTACTCAGTACGAGGGTGCCGTTTTTAAAGCTGCGCCTCAAAATGTTATCACATTTTGTTATTTTTTTGATGAAGGGTTCTTCTTTGCGGCTTGTTTGGTATTTGTCGTATCAATTTCACCCAGTCGATTTTAAATTCTTAAAAGGTATGTAGCTCAGAGGAGCCAGCGCCCAAGAGACCAGAGAGCTGCTTCCATGTTTAATCTCTAAAATTGATGGAACAGCTAGCCGCATATGTTTACCATTCTTTGCTCTAGTACACAGGCCCATTTATTACCTGTGTTTGGCTGGAGTGATGTAAAGGACTGCACTTGATTGCTTAGATATCTATTGCAATAACTAATTGATAAGTAGTTCGGTCTGCAAATATCTGTTCCACGGGTAAGCTTCGGTACGCCAAAAAGCTTATCGAAACCTAGTCCAGAAATTAGGACTGGAAGTCATTCGATATTTTCATGATCGATCATATCATCTACAAATTTGCCATCCGCGGCGGCAGCCTTTCTTTAGTCTATCTTCAGCAAGTTTTTGCCATTTGAGATTGATGGTCGTAACGATTGTGCTGCCAGCGCGTGGACGTGCGACCTGTTCTTCAAGGTTTATTAAGCGCAACTACTGGTTTGTAGGATGAGAAGCGATCTGTACTTATTTTGGTGATCAAGAGCTGCAAGATGGATGTGTCTATTTCACTCGTGTTTTGGGCTTTGATTGTTCTCTCGGAGTTGATGCTGAATGAGGTTTCTAATATTTCCTCTGATGATGACTATGTTTTCGACCACTGATGTGCTTGAACTTGACAACGAAGTACATCAAACGTTGTTGCTTCCCTATTTCTCTTTGTAATAAGGCTGCTTCTCTAACTGTGAGCTTCTTTTTCCGTAATAGTTTAATCCCACGTCACCATTTGACTTGGTCTTTTTTCCCCCCGTGGAGCTCAATAACGCACCGATCTTCGTCTATCCTGTATTCATGTCAGAGCATTTGCATGCGCATATAAATAAGATTTTTTCTAATCATTTTTTTCATCTCTCTTGTTTCGAATTGAACTATTGTTTTTCTTATTTTTCTGTTTTGTTTTTAATTTTCCCCATTTATTGTAAGTTTCTTTAACTTATATTTGCAACATAGTATTTCACCCCCTGTTTAGGGTATGCTTTTTTCCGCCCCTGCCATTACGTCTACAGCAGTAGACAGAGGCGTATTTTAATTTGTTTTTTTGTTCAAGTTGAGTATAAACAATGCCATTGCTTCCAGCTTTGATGGGGGTGAGTCGTTCAGAATTCTCTTAGTTGTGGGTAAATAGCAATTGTTGTACGGACGGTGTCAATTTCCCTCCGAAAATTTTAAACAGATGCCTTATAAAGAACTAAAGTCGCCGCAAGGTATATGTCTACGATATATAGCTAACATAGACGTACTCCCATAAGTGTAAAGTTTGCTTTTTCGTTTTAATTTCGTAGATGACTGTAAGTTTGGAATTACAAATTCACCACGATGTATATGTAAACTGTACTTTTTCCGGTTTGTTTTTTGCTATTGCTCGATTTGCTTTGAATTATTTTAGTTTGAAAAACAATTTATAAATATATTAGGTTTAAATGTGTTTAATTTGTAAAGGCGATCTCCATTTACAGAGTGTCCTTTAATGATTCTAAAATGGTGGCTAGAGCTCTAAAAGTTATTCATAGAATGTAGGTTAAAGCTAAATCAAAGGATTAACATGTAGCATAATTATGAACCTCTGAATTGGACTTTTTTTGCATCATTAATATATTATATAGTATTATATATATATATATTAATATATATTATATTATATATATTTATTTTATTTTATAATTATAATTATATATATAATAATATATATATTTATTAATATATATATTATATGTATATAGTATCATTATTTTGAATATTCAAGAGGAACCTAATGGGATATTCGGTTAGGCCGGATACCTCGGATGTCAACTTGGCGGATAGGCGGATGATACGGTATTGGCCCATCTAATATGTTTATTATATATATATTATATTATATATATAATTATATATATAATTATATATTTTATTTATCTATATAATATTTATATTATAAAAGGTATATATATATTATGTTATTATTATATATATATATATATTATATTATTATATATATATATATAGATGTATTATATATTTATATATAATATATTATATATTATATTATATATATATATTTATTATATTTATATTAATATATATATTATATTACGATATAATTATATTATATATTTTATTATATCCAACCGTTGTTTAAGAAAAGACCTCTTCCTTTTCTTCTATTTGCGGGGGATTGTGTTTCCCAGTAGCTTTGGCTGCTTTTTTGATGCGTAGAATTGTCTTTTTAGCTCTTTCCAATTCACTCATAAGTCAAACAGTACTCAGACATTTAAATATTTATATTTTAATGTTAGAAGTGGTATTTAGCCTTCTTTCCCCTCATTAAACAACTCCATAACATTTGAAACTTCAATTGCTTTGATCATTTAATCAAATATGCCTTTTGTGTTAAGTGGCCTTTCTGATTACACTCATATCCATACCTTAAATCTTATATTTTATATTTTGTTTGCGTAAGCAATGTGATCTCAAGTGTCTTTTGATTCAAACTCATAGCACTCGACATTTCTATTTTATTTTTGAGGTGCCGTAAGCCATTATGTTTTTTTTATTTTTTGTGATTACAAGAAAAGCAACTATAGACCCATCCCAGACTTTAATAATCTTTAAATATTTCATGTTTAGCATGTGTTTTAGCCTGTTTTTGATAAATTTTCATCAGAATTTCAATAATTTTGTATTCTTGGGAATGCCGTAGATGTGGTTTTTTAATGTGCTTTCCTTGATTATACCTCGTAGTCAACACTCAGATTTAATTATCTTTATTTCGTCTTTTGATAAAACCCCTCAATGACTTTATTTTTCCCGTTTATGAAATAGCAACCATTTTAATTCTGACTTCATTTTGCCTTTTTAAAGCGAGTTGATCCCCTTAAGTTGTCTTTACGGATTATAAACTCATTACGACTCAGAAATTTTTAATAATTTTATATTTGATGGGCATTCTTATAACGTAAATTAATCTTGACTTTGTTCTTTAAAAACAGAACCACCTATCATTATTTAAATTTAATTATTGCATGGTAGTTACTTAGCAATATGAGACTTAAGTTTGATTTACGGGGAGTTACTTTCTAATTAACCCGGTATTAAACTGACTTGCTATACTGTTGTAAAGTGGAAGCACACATGACTCTTTTAACCTCTACATTTTTAACATTTAATTACAAAAATAAATTTGGAGAGAGAGGTTTTCACATTTTTTGTTAT
>JABUQX010014662.1:7500-35000 GCA_015478945.1 Trachelipus rathkii
GTAACAAGATAAGAAAAGCATTTTCTTAGGGGGAACATGATACAAGTCTATTAAATATTTAGATCTATTGATAATACAGAGACCAATAAATTCTTCATTAGTGAGAGCCACGGACGGGAGACCAGGGGCATAATAAGAAAACTAAGAAGAAAGCATGCCGTCTTGATATAAGAAAGCATTCATTCAGTAATAAGGTTGTTAAGCTTTGGAATGGTTTGCCACAGGAGGTTGTTGAGTGCGACTCGATTGCAACATTAAGAAAGGATTGGATAGGTATATGGATGGGTTTGGGTATCATATAGTATATTTTGACAGAAGCAAATTGGAAACTAAGCAATAAAGGAATTGTTAAATATAATGCAGCATGTTACTATTAAAAGTTATTAAAGGTTGTAGTGTGACGTTAACGTTGTACTTTACATTACTTTATCTTGACAAGCCCTAGGCGTTGCTTTGCTTTGTGGATTTGCATGAAAATAGCGTTTTGGTGATTGGTTCTGTTGGTTTGACTGTGACAGTCTCTATAGGCCCATGTGGCTTCTTATTGTCTTTTTATTTCTTCTAAATCATCAGAGGTGTCTCCCTTATCTCTCACCTGCAATGCTATTAATTATTATTATTATTATTATTATTATTATTCATTGTTATTATTCATTATTATTAGTATTATTATTATTATATATTAATTATATTATTCATTATTATTATTACTTATTATTATTCATTATATTATTATTATTATTATTATTATTATTATTATTATTATTATTATTATTATTATTATTATTATTATTATTATTATTATTATTATTATTATTATTATTATTAATGTATTATTATTATTATTATATATTATTATTATTATGACAATCCTATTGTTATGGCTGTTTGTACTATCATTATTATTCTGAATATTTTTATATTTTTATTATTATTATTCATGAATAATAGTTAGTGTGTAGTAGCTAGTAGTTGTAGTAGTAGTAGTATTAAGTAGTATTAAGTAATAGGTATCAGTTTATTTTTTATTATGCACAATCGTCTAACCGCAAAAAAACGCAACCGCGGTGTTGAAAAATTTTAGAACCCTAAAAAACCGCAAACCCGCGGTTGATCCCAAAAATTCAACTTCCCTCCATGCATAATATATATATATATATATATATATATATATATATATATATATATATATATATTTTTATTTTTAAATCCTATATATATAATATATATATATATATATATATATATATATATATATCTATTTATAATAAAAAAATAATATATATAATATATATATATATATATATATAATATATATAATAAATTTACGTATATTTTATATGTATTATGTGTTTATCTATATCTATTGTATAGATAAGATCTATGTAATACAAATATATATAGTACTGTAATATATATATATATATATATATATATATATTATAGATATAATATACTATAATATAATAATATATATATATATATATATATATATATATATATATATATATATAGAGAGAGAGAGTAGAGAGAGAGAGAGGACGAGAGAGAGAGAGAAGGAGAGAGAGAGAGAGAGAGAGAGAGAGAGAGAGAAATTCTGTCCTATGATTTTGCGATTCACCAATTTTAGTGTTTATCAAGAAATAATTAATATTAGCGCAAAAAAACATCAACAGCTTTTAAATTATGCAACATAGATAGCGTATATATGAATTATAATTCTAAAAATTAAAATAAGTATAAATGAACCATAATAATATACTAAAATAAAGTAAGTGAAGTTATACTAAATTAACGTTTACTTTTAAGTTTATGTCTTTTGCGTTGTTCTGAAGAAAAATTGGGATGGGATGTTTCTTCTTGGGTCTTTTGTAAGAGCTCCTATGGAAATGTCATTTGAAGTACTATGAGTCTGAGTTATATTTCTTTCAGAGGAAGTAAAATTTATAATTCCTGCAGGACTCATTTCTATTCTAGATTGGAACATTTCAGTAGGAGATGTTTTCTCTGATATCTTCCCAGACAGAATATCAAGAGGTTTTACATGACTATAACCGGGAGAAGGAGTAAATGAAATATCAGAAGCATTCATGGTATATGAATGTGGTGTTACATTGGTAAATTAATAAGATCTTAGCCTTATCTTAGACTTTAAATTCGGGCCTTTGAATAATTGATGGCTTACAAAAAAGATCTTTTTGTCTTTCAGATACCTGAGGTGAATTAGTCATGGCATGATCACTAAGACTCAATTCACGTCTGTGAATACATAGTTGATGAAATAATCGGAATTGCAGCAGAATTTGCAACAGAAAAAGGAGTATCTTGCTGAACTATATCATGCTGATCTGCAGAAGTAACATGTTGTTCTACGGTAGAAGCAACATGCTATTTTGTAGAAGAATAAGGTGGAGAAGGATGTTTCTCAAAAGATGGGAAAATACTTTTGATTTGCGGTGAACTAGCAGAACTGGGCTGATTTTTAATAGTTTGTAGAGTTAACTCCATCTCCGGAAAGACCAAATTGTGAGAGACATCCGAGAAAATGGAGCAATAGGGCCGGAATAGTATTTTTGAGAATCTTGTGGAAGAGGCAAGGATTTAATCTCATCCTGTATTGTATATGGAGTAGAAGCAGGGTGAGAAGAATGTGGAATATCTCTATCTCTACTATCCCTACTTGGTGGAGGAAAATTAAAATAATTTCTGCTAGGTGGACCAAATATAGAATCAAAAACTTTCTGAACAGGTAACTTTTGAGCAATTTTCTTGGGTTGTGGTGCAATCGGTGAATCTGTGGAAACAAAAGATTTCATACGTCTACAAAGAGTTATTGTCTGAACAAAGAACTGGATAGTGTACGATTCTGAAATGGTCTACATGGGCTATAAAGGTTTTATTAGTAGTAAAACACTTTAAAAGAACTTTATTGAACTTTAAAAGTTTTTAAATCCACTAGGGTACAAACCATTTCTTAGCTAGTTTTGAAGACTGATGTGGAGGTTTCACATAAGATAAATAGACCCTATTAACAATCCTAACTGGTCTAAGGGAAGCATGAGAACGTTGTCGCGAGACATTCGCTGGGATCAAACTGATTATTTTCTTTAGCGAACTTTCCAAAATGAGCTGTTTTTCAACCATTTCTGTTGTAAAATCATGCAATATCTCCTTTTTGGCAACTTTTTCAGAAGAAAAGGGGAGGTAGAGTTAGGAAGATCTTATGGAAAACGTTTTACATACAAATTCAAGAGAAGGTGTGGTGTGTTTCTTAACGAAGTATTGTAGGTAAAGTTTAAGGAAAGCTGAGCAAAAGGAAGGTAACGGGAGTAATCTTTGTGATTTGCTGAGACAACATGACGAAGATAATTAGCTAAACATAGCATGTCTCTTTCTGCCAAATTTTAAGCTTGAGGTCTCCGAACGGCGCCATTAACAGCTTTAATAAGCCTCAGAGAGTACAATTCCCTGAAAAGGGAACTCAAAAATTTGCACACACTTTCCGGAATCAGCACTTCTAGGATTAGTGTTTGACGATTACTCTTTCCAAAAGAGATTTAGCTACATATTTGCCATCCTTAGAAGGTACAGCAACTAACTCGGTGTATCTAGTTAAACTATCCCTAAACACCAAAATATAATTAGCACCCGAATGTCTACAAGTCGAAAGTGGACCAAAAGTATCAAGATGTACTCTTGAAAAAGATGTGTAAGGTAAAGGATAAGAAAATATACCTACCGAGTGTGGTCTAGGACCTTTAATCCCATAGCTACATTCATTACGGTAAGTTTTAACTAGAGAAGCTAGTTTTGAAAATATATATTTCTCCTTTATTCTATACTCTGTCCTCTCAACAACAGGATGACCTACACCCAACGAAGCATGAGAAATTTCAATGACAGTGCATATGGGTGAATCTGGAACTTGTAATAAATATTTAAAATGGGAAGTAATATAATATTATAATCCATTAAGAATAATGTAAGGCATACAAGTGGTAGGATTTTGATTTTCCACCCATTTGATTAAAGGAGCCAATTCAGAACAAGAACGCGGTTTCCTATAAAATACCTCTTTACTCAAAACTTTAATATTTGCAGTTACGTAATTCACATTGAAATGTGTAGTATCAGGAGAAGGCTGACGAGAAAGATAATTAGGACAAGCATGCAGTTACCCTTTCCTATATACAAAATTAGGATTGAATTGCTGTATTTTAATGTTCCATTTTTCGTGTTTACCTGTTAACTGTTTATTTTTTAATAAACATATTAAAGGTTTATGATCTGTTATGATCGTAACTTTATATCCTAAGACTCTAAGACTATAGCGCGGAATTTGAATAAGGCATGTGGTATAGCTAGAGCCTCAAGTCCCGTCACTGAATAGTTCCTTTCTGCTTTCGATAATGACTTGAAAGTAAAGGCAACAGGTTTCTCTTTCCCATTTTTGTCTAATTGTGCCAGTACCACACCGATCCCGAGGGTTGAGGCTTATACAGCCAAATCGAAACCTTTCTTGTAATCTGAAAAGGCTAGCAGTGGTTTCAAAAGCAGTTTATTTTTAAGAGTGTCAAGTGGTGATGTTTCATTGGAAAGTTTAATATTTTTTCAAAAGTGCAGTTAGAGGTTGAATGGTCTGATTGTAATTGGGTAGTAAATGCTGAAAATAATTGTTGAAACAAAGTATAGACCTTATTTGTCTTATATCTGTAGAAGTTGTAAATCCCTGAATTGCTATGAGGTTAACCAATCTGGCGAGACACCAATATCACTCACTTGGAAACCCAAAAACGTCACTGACCTTTTGAAAAAACTGCATTTGTCTAATCTTATGTAGAGTTTAATCCTTTCGGAGGGCTGTGAACACTCTCTTCAAGTTCTGGTAGTATTCAGGAATGTCTTTTGAAATCACTATAACGTTATCAATAAATAAAAAGCAAGCTGTTCCTAGGAGATAAGTCAGAGCTATTTCCACAACTCTGGAGAAGGTAGCAGGAGCATTAAGTAATTTCTGCAGTAAGCGAACCCCGTGGAAATGGACTCTGTTAGTACTAAAAGCTGTGCACTTTCTAGAGTTAGGGTGTATCATAACCTGTGAAATCCGACAAGTTGAATACTGAGAACACTTTCAATTTGTCAATCTGTGACAAGATTTCATTTATATTTAGTAAGGGTCATTTGTTCATCACTGTTGCCTCGTTAAGTCTTCAAAAATCTAAAAATATTCAAGGCTTTCCTCAAGACTTTTCAGCTATAGCTAGTAAAGGAATCGCTATGTTCAATATATCACTTGTCTAGATTGTCCTTGACCCAATTATTAATGTCTTACAAATACCTATGTGGAAGTTGATAAGGACATCTGTAAATCGGAGTTTTTGAGTCTTTCTCAAATTCTATAAAGAAGGTTGCTAGATCTGTAGCATTGATTGGATCATCTTGAAGACAAACTATATCTCTATTTGACACTAAGAAATCCATAATCTCTTCTAACTGAATTATTTAAGAATTTAAGGCATAATGAGCATTATCTTTTGAAGATTCAGACATTAAAATCTTTTTATAAACTAGTTTTAAGTCGTATATAGATATGTTTTTAGATGTGGTAACAGTAGCACAAGTTGCTATGATTTTATTGAAGGTTTGGTTGTCATAATTAAAGTTGAAGCTGTAGTAATTAAAGAATTCTTTTCTATAATGGTATCACTAGCACTTAAACTTAAACAGTCTGCTAATATATAGATATCTCTTTGTACAGACAAACTGCTTCCTAAAAGAAAACAACAGCGTGAAGGTTGTAGGTTTTTATTGAAATGCAAAAGCAATGCCTTTAGGAGGAATTGTTTTAGCTTTGGATATGACCTTACATTTTAAAATCTGTTTTGAATGTGGTTCCAAAACCACTTTTTTCTAAAGCATAGGCATTATATTTTATGTTGTCAATTATGATAGTATCCTTTACTGGTATTAAAATAAGATGAAAATAGGTCACTAATATGGTTATATAAAACTTTCGGACCAAAATTATTATTATTATTATTATTATTATTATTATTATTATTATTATTATTATTATTATTATTATTATTATTATTATTATTATTATTATTATTATTATTATTATTATTATTATTATTATCGGTGGGTTGTTAATTAATTATTATTATTATTATATTATTATTACATTTATTATTATTATTATTATTATTAATTAGTAATTCAATAAGTTTGATTGAGCCCGAAAAAAAAATTGGGGAATTTGACAAATCAATATTTAATTCTCTATTATTGAGCTGAGTCGGAACTAGAGTTGGATTTGGAATATGTAGAACAGTTTCTAGTTCTTTGTTTTCTCTAGTTTCTAATCCTTTGTTATTGAGCTGATCCGGAGCCTGAGCAGGAGTATGCTCTTCCAACAGAATTGCAGATGTGATTATAGAGATTTTATGTCTACTGTTCTGAACATGTTAGAGACTCTATTTTAGGGTTTTAATGTAAAAGAATGAGCTACTTTATTAATTATTAAACCTACAGTCTTTGTAAAATAATTTGAAATCAGAATTTTACAAAACAAATCACTGCCTAAAATTATCTTTGCAGAGAAAGAGCGAAGGTATCTTTTACTACACAAAATATTATTTCAAACAAAAAGATTTCACACACGAACAACCCCACTAAAACTTTTAATTCATTGTTTGAGATCGAGTTTAAGTAGATATTTGTTTTTAAAAGAGGCATAGTAGCTATCCTACATATGCTATTATATAAAGATTCAGAACGCAAACCAAAGAATCCCCATCGAAAGCAGCTACCGGGGTTGTTATGGAAGATTTGCCTATCATAGTCGTAAGGGGTAATCCTAAAACACATCCTAATTGGTCATTAATGCCTTTAGGTTCTATATCTATAACGGAATGTAAGGGGGATTTCTCTAAAGATCCTTTATAATAGCATATATTAACATTAGCTGACACTAATTTTGATGTTTGCTAGAAACTTAAGATTGATCATAACTTACTGTAACATTTTTATTGCAGACATAGGTATCGTTATTAATATAGAAGTTGCAACAACCTTTTACAAGTGATAGCTCATTTATATTCTCAAGTTTACAACTGTTTACAAGTGATAGCTCATTAATGTGCTTGTGGGTATATAGAACTTTCACTATTAATTGCTTATACCAGTGGCGTGGGAAATATACATCCACGGCCTTTCTTAAATGGGAAAATTTGTCTATCATATATTATTTTCACAGTTTAAGTGGAAAGTATACATCCACTACATGGACATTTTTATAATCCACGTTTAAGAACTCATCCACATTTGCCCTTCTCGATCGGCTTTATGGATATAAAAAATAATAATGTCATATGATGTAAAAGATATATTATAGAATCGCGAATTTTAAAATTACCATTTTTAATTCTATTTATCACTGTTTTCACATCACTTTTCAACTTACCTTGCGGTGAAGCAGAGACGAAATAAAAAAAATTATAAGCAGGAGCGAAGTGTGAAGGTTTATGAGATTTAAAAGTAGATTTTGGAGGCCTGGTATGTATCACATCACTATCATTTTCTATGATGATAATAACATGATCAGGTTTGAAAAATAGATATTCTTTATGAAGATCTGTTCCATTCTTGTCTTGATTTTCATCAGGAGTTGACACAAAATCACAAAAAGAAATTTCTTGATAACCTTTTCTAAAGCATTTAATTGAGAAGCAGTCTCTCTGATAGTAATCGTCTTCTCTGCTTTTGTTGAAAATGAAGGTCTGATGGAGGTGTGTATGGAATTTTCATCATAACATTTTGAAAAGGAGACTGCTGAGTAAAATTTAGTTTGAGGTGAAGCAGGTGCTATATTTTCTTGAGTATGATAGTAAATAGGAGTAGTTGGTGGTTGATTATAAACATCAGCCGGTTGTCGAGATTGTAAAACTTCTTACTGTTGAATGTTAGAGTTCTTTATATGTATTACAGGCCTGGATGATACAGTTGTATTCCTATATGAATTCTGATATCCAGTCGCAGGTTGAGGCGGGAAGGAGTTTGTAAAAACCTGTGAATGTTAAAAATCATTCCATTGTTTTGGTCCATAAATATTGTAGGATTATATATTATTGTCAAACCTTTCTCTTTAGTTAAAAGTTAGTCTCCTTGGAGTTGACTGAAGGTTATTATTTCTGTTATTATCTCTGTTTCTACTAAATTCTCCTCCTCTAGAATTATTCCTATCATTTATATATTGATGTCTGTTTAAGTGTTCCAGAAGGTTCCATAGGGTAGTATAGCAAAGAGCACCGGGAATAGAACTTCTTTGATGATATTGCTTGCAAGTAGAGCAGAAGCATTTAAAGATGCATTCGCTGTTCTGATAACACCATCTCTCGCAGTTTATGTACGAAGATGTAGACTAAGGAATGAAATGATGTTGATATGAAGATACTGAGGAAGCTGTAGAAATTCTGAAGAAACCGAAGAAAAATTGGATTGACTCAGAAAAAGAATGCCTGGAGGAGAGGAATGCGAGTTGGGCAGAGGCGAGAAGAAAGGTAGATAATAAGAGGAGTGAATGGAGGAGTTTTGTGAGAGGGGTAAGGTTGTATCCCCACCTGGACAAACGGATGAGCCCTACATTGACGAGATACCATAGTGAGGGTCCGTCGCAGTCCCTTGAAGCCCAAGAATGGATTTTTCTGACTGCAACGAGTTCTCCCTTAAGCGTATATAGAGGGCGGTAAGGCTTTGTTTTCTTTTCGACTTGCGTCATTTTCTTCTTCTACTTTTCTATTTCCAGTGCATATGACGCACCTTACCCCCAGTTTGGAGAAAGAAAATTAGTGATGAAATATATATATATAATAAATAATATAAATAAATATATATATAAATTATTAATAATATATAATATATTATATATACTATAATATATATATATTTGATATATATATATATATAATATAATATAAATATATATACACATATATATATATATATATAAGTAATTATATGTAATATATAAATAGGTATAAAATATATATATAATACTATTATATATATATTATATATATATATATAATATATAAATATATATATATTATATATATATATATATATATATATATATAATTATATATATATATATATAATATATAATATATATATATATTTATATACTATATATAAATATATATATATAAATATATATATAATATATTATATAATTTATATAATATATAATATTATATAATAATATATATATATATTTATATATATATTATAAATGTATAATTATTATATATAATATATATATATATATATATATTTATATTATATATATATATATATAATTAATATATAATATATATATATATATATATTTTATATAATATATATATTATAATAAATACATATACTATAATACTTATATATAAAATATATATATATATATATATATATATATAATACATATATATATATATATATAAATAATATATAATATATATATATATATATATATAATATTATATAATATACTGTAATATATATATATATATATATATAATATAGTATATATATATATTATAATATCTATTAATATATATATATATACATTATATATATAATATATATATATAATATTAAATATAATATATATATATTTATTATATAAATTAATATATAATATATATAGGGAAGAGTACCCGCATACTCGAACGATGAAATTAACCTCACCATTTTTTAAGGTGGCGCACTAATCTCTTTGCGCGTCATCATTCTTCAACACACTCATCCTCGCGAGGCAACATATTACTACCCACGCGTCTTATTCATATCACATATTACATATCACATGATTAAAGTAGCACACTTCCATTCTAGTATTATACACTTTTTACAGACATCCTCACTACCTCATGATCCTTGTGCGGGTGCGACAAAATTTTCCCACATCGGTCAATAGTCTGCAGTTAAGTCTGTTAGAATCGACAAGGGGCGGTTGTAGTTGGAATTTTGGCTGCCTAACTACCCCATTCTCATTTTTCTTTTTTGCGCGGAGGTTTATAATGAAATGGCAGTGCCCTCTGAGAAGGAATCGCTCAGAATCTGCCTGCGTATAACAGAACCTTCTAACTTTCGCGAAATGTAAATGAACATCGGATGGGATAACACCCCTATGAATCGTTCTATGTATAGATATAAATGTTGAGGAGAAGAGGAGAGAAGGTGAATACCCGGAAACTTGTATACATAAAGAAAGAGGCAAATTTGATTTTGTCTACAACGTCTGTGACCTCCGTGATATCACAATAAAGAGGAAAAGGTGAAAATCACAGATAAGAGAGATGTGATGTATGAAACAAATGACTATACTAGAGTTCTCTGGTGTGAAGAGAATGAAAGAGAGGAATAAGGTGAATATAATGAACGTAGAGAAGGAGTTGCAATTTTGATGAGTGACCTGTGGCTATGAAGCTATGGTAGACTTTGAATTGTGTTGAAGTCCTAGAATTCTTGGAATGACGATACAATTTAAGTTAATGAATAATGGTTGGCAAGGTATGTAAGTGGTTTGTGACGTATGTCCATCTGAGGGAAACTGTTAAAAGAGCCATCTTTGAAGAGAGTACGATTGTTTGGGATAATCTGAATGATGTTTTGGATGGGGAGAGATTCGTGAATTGACTAGTACTTAAGGAGAGAGGGAGATCACTTCGAAATGGTTGGTATTCAAGTGATCAAAAAAAGATGGTATAACACGGTGGTTTTGGAGGAGGAGGAGAAATACTAAGAATGGGTAATGAATAATGGTGATCGATCCTGTAGAGCAGAGAGTACGTGTGTAACCGTAATACTTTTTAAACACAAAGCATCCCAATACAGTATATCTAGAGGGTTGGCGTCAGGTAGAGATGCGATATCTGTAGTGAGACGTATGATTGAATTAGTGTTTGGTATGAGAGAGGAGATGTTCAAGGACTGTATGGTCGTTCGGTATGTCATGATCAAATCAGTATAGGGTAGTCTTAAGGATAGAGGATTCAGTCGACTATTGATTTATCGCTGTTCTAAGTTTAAATTTATATGTTATCGGTGCAGGTGGAACTTCGTGACTGAGAGTATATGGTATAGATATCGAAATGTAATGTTATGGCGGCATTCTCAGAGTGAGAAGTTACATGTGTGGTCAATGGAAATCATAAGGATTATCCAGAGATGTATATGTTAGCTCACTCGGCTACTTAAGACGTGTCGCAAGTGACACACCAGTGAATATTACTTGAGCAAAATCTGAAGGGCAAAATGAAGGATGCATTCCTTGTTAGTAGTGCAAGGAAGTGTGTGGATGTGCTAAAAGTAGGATGTAAGAATGTTAATAACAGATGTTAACAGTGAGTGGTGGATGAAAGCGGTTAAAGGTAAACAAGAAGCGTGGTTGAATGTCTAAACAGCAAATGATGAAGATTCAAAAGAAAGATGCTTGGAACTATAAATAAGGAGGAAGAATAAGAAATACTAAAAGGTGTAAACGTAGTCAGAATACAACAAGGTAGAGATGAAGGCAGTGAGAGGAGGATGAATGGAGGACACTGACACGGCAAATCACGAAGCGTCTTCTGGAGGGAGGGAGCAGCGACCGAAAGGTTAAAGAATGAGAATAGGGGAATCTGCATAGAATATTGAATAGGAAGAGTGCTTTTGTAACTGATGAAATGGATGTGAGGGGAGTGTGGAAAGACACTTCGAAAATCTGCACAATATAACAGTAATGATCGAGGTAGTTTTAGTGAATGGTGCGGTTTTGATGGTGGCAATGAAGATGGAATAGGTATTTTTTTGGGGATGAGGTATTAGTAAGGAGGAGGCTCTACATCGGGAAAAGAATGCGTGACCCGCAAAGTGAATTGATGGTAAAATCTTTGGCACAGTATGACATGAGGGTACTTCTTCCATGAAATAATATTTAGTGTTTAACTTATGTTCGGTGATTGATCCTTCATGAAAAAAATCTTAGCTGAATCTTATGGTGAATTAATATTAATAGCGTGATGAACTGAGATGATTGGTTGATTATGATTTGGATATGGAAGTTTTGTGGTTAATAAAAAGCGTTATGGAGGGTTCATTAAAGTTTTTTCGCTGATTGGGGTAATTTTGGACTGGAGATGCTTGTAAAATAGATTAGCCACCTTCGCACTTTGTAGATTAAGTGTAAGGGATGAATAATTAAAGGGGGATATCTGTTTAGTAAATTTATAGGGGGAAAATAAACTGAGTCTTATATGAAATGGGTGGTTTTGGGTTTTAATGGAAGGAAGGGTTATATATGGCACTGGGTAATTTTACTTGTACTGAACAGATGTGGGGCGGAACTTCGAGAGATGGTGACCGCTGTTTCAGAAGTGGATCGGTTCTAGGATCTGGTGGAATATGGGAACATAAGGTTTCCGCCCGGATTTCAAATTTTAGGAATAAAGAGGTTTGGTCGTAGTAAGAGGGATAACGTGTGGCTGGTATCAAAAATCTCTATTTAGACCTGTATTGAAACAATAAATGATTATTGAAGTAAAAATGAGGATGAGGAAAAGTAATAAATTGTGTAACTTTGTTTAGGGGTTTTAAAATGGATTTCTTGCTATACAGAAGATTCATTAACGGTTGAAATAATTTGATTTTGAATTTCGTAATGCCTAGAGTTTATATGTATGCGAATGACCCGAATCTTATGAGTCTGCAGGTGTTCTGTGATACTATGGCCTGTGTTGTGTTCGGTAGCTTTTGCAATTGGGTTCATCTTTACATCTGCTGAATTATATTGTGATATTGGCTTTAAAAAGTTTTATTATCAGTATTGCACTAACGATAGTGAAAGCCGTACCGGGACTAAGTATAAATCGGGTGATGCAAATATGGGAATGTTTCGATGTAGATCAGGCGGATGTAAGGACAGGGATATGTAGTTATAGCTCATCCGATTGGTTTATTCTAGATCTTTTGTAGAGATATGTTGGATTACTTGGGGTTAATGAAGATATTTGAGGATGGGGAGATGGCGTAGGAGTAATGGTGAGTAGAGGAAGTGTAGAATGGAGGTTGAAAAATGAGAAGTGGCCTTCAATAACTTATTTCTTAACGAGTATATGGTTGCGGGTCACTACTGAATATTGGTTCCTTGTGTGGCGAATCTTAACGAGAGCTTTGAGATAGGATTGATAAGAGCGGAGTTATTTGGCAGGGTGTGGTTGGCAAAGGAGGGCTTCGAAAGTAGAACGTGGTATAAGAGAGTTAAGGGGTTATGGGTTATGTGAAGTTGAAGGACAACATCCTCCAGTGGTGGTGGTTGTACAGGGATTATGTTATTTCTTTTAGATGGTGAGCAGCAGAAACAAGTGTCTGATTTTAATTTAAATAGATTTTATTATAGAGGAGTATATTGTTCTGGAAGGTGAAGTATAGGGAATAGCTGGACTGATGCCATAGGAAGTGTAGTATTGTGCCCAGAAGCGATATGTGACATGGCCTAAGGAATAAGCTGCTGGTGGGGCATTATTAAATCAGAAGTGAGTTGACTAGTGAAAGTGCATAAGCGAAAGGTAGTTATCTTCTCAATGAGTTAAAAAGAAATGCAAAACGTCTATTGATAGTCTCTTGAGGTGTGAGTACAGTGTCGTTAACATGACGGACTGAGTGCCATGACATATGGTTTGTTGGTATATCGCCGCTGATTAGTTGTCCCTTTGGAGTTTTTATTGTATAAGGCTAAGTATGAATGTTATACAAAGAGAGTCCTGGGATTAAATTGTAATGTGAGGAGGAAAATCTTCATTAAGAGTTTAAAAAAATGCTGTTTCTAGAATGATATTCAGTAAATGGAATCAAGATCCTTAAACGGGGTATAATATAAGGATTATGTGCTAGGTGTTAGAAGTGAAGACTAGGAATTGATTTAAAGAGAAAGGTTAAATTATGAAACTGATATTTAGAGAGTGTAGTGAGTGTGAAGAAAGGGTAAATGAAAAAAAGAGATAAACATGAAACGGTTAGTAATTGAGAATGGTTGGGTCATGGTTGCGAACAGGATGATGAATAGTACGGCGTGGTTGTTTAATCTGAGGCATTGTAATATCTGTGCGTGAGTTATAGTGTATAGGAAACGACGCAGCTGGGAGTACGCGAAAGCAAGAAAAAGTGGAATGTGAGTCGGTGATCCGAATGTCTGAAGGAGAGAATGTGAGTTTTGGGCTAGAAGGCCGAGAACTTAAAGGGTGCTATGAATAAGGAGAGAATGGCGGGGTTTTGTAATGGGGGGTCATGGTTAATTGTCGGCCGTCACCTGGCCCAAGGGTATGAAAACAGGACGCCACTTACAACTTTGAGGCGATATGTTACCATAGTGAAGATGGTCCAGGGTCGGTCGAGGCATTGATGCTCTTAGGGCGTATGGAATTGAATATCTGTCTGTGGACGAGCTTGCTGCACTAATTAATGGTGTAGGCATGGACGCGGATGGGAGGGGCGGTAACAGGCTGGGGGTGCTTCCTTATTGGCGAAGCGTTTGCTGTCATGTATTTCTTCTCATCGTAAATCATATACACTAACTGCTATTCAGTTTTCGGGATGCCTTGTACAGGAAGTAAGGCAGAAGTCCTACCTTTAACCCTAATCTGGGGCTGCCAATAAATATAGAAAGGGTGAAAAAGAAAGTAATAAGAAAGATATATTAATATATTCATATATTTAATAATATAAAAATATATATATTTTTAAAATTTAATTCATAATTTAAATATTATATATAATCTTATATATTAGATATAATAATTATATATATATATATAATATCTATATATTATATATAGTATAATATATAATAACACTTAGTGAATTCACGCCTGGCAGATAATGTCCTAAATGTTTGTTTCCGCTAATCCCGACGATGCGGGATGCGGAAATCGGAGTGTATTGATTTTTTAACATGCCGCGATGCGGATTGGCGGGTATGGCGGAATGTTTAAATATTAATACTATACATATATATATAATATACTATTAATATACTATTATAATAATAATATAATCATAATAAAATTTTAATATTTATATATATATATATACTTATATTATATGTATATAATATATAATCTACTTAATATTATATAAATAATGTATAGCTTATGTGTGCGAGTTTTAAGCGTCAGGGCGATATCTATTGATATGAGTACTATTGTTACGCGGTTCATAAAAGTGGTGGCAGTGATAGTATGTACCGAATCGCCGAACTCATTGTGGAAACCTAGTAATTACAGTGCTAACACATAGCTTTCACCTAACCATTTGCGCCGTTAAATGAAGAGTAGAGTTAGCATGGTATCTATTATACTTATTGCACTATAGCGATATTTAAATTTCAAAATAATGGGTATTAAAGCCGTGGTGCTGAGTCATGAGTCACCAGAAAAAATTCTTATTTGTCAATCGGCAGGGCTTATGTGCTGCCGTTGTTACTGAATCTGTATTCAATTAACATATTGTATACATAGTATGAACTGATTAGCCGATCTCTATTGTTATTATGTCATAAATAATTATGTTAAGATGGGCTAATTCACTATAGAACTTATCATGGCGTTTGGTGAGAGCAGTCGCCTTCTTGAGTAGGTATTTTCCCCCCCTGTCTTGCTAAGTTTTTTGTAACTTAAGGCGGTGTGTAAAAACAATTGCCATTTATTTGCTCTTATAAATTTAACTCACATATCCTACCCCATCCACTGAAAATAGTTAATCGTCCCACCGTCTCTTGGATTTTTTGTCATCTAGTCGTTTTTTTACTTGGTGATAAGTTTGGTGCAATAAACAACCTTATCTTGGCAGCTGCATCCTTTTTTTTTGAAGAGAGATAAGTATGCGGTACGTGGTTGTAGAACGATATATGGCAATCATGTCATTCGACTGTAACGTGTAGTAATATCCCTTGCGTCCCAGTTGGAATCTGTTTATTTGATGTTACTTGGTAAGATCAGATTGTTGGTTCACTGTAAAATATTTCTATATATTTTTTCCTGCTAATGATTGCTAATAAAGAAAAAAAACCTGTTAACACTTTGAATGTAAGACATTGGTATGAAGAGATTATTCTAGATTTTCAAAAGCTTTTGGCAACGCTAGTCGTGAAATACTACTGCGTAAAAAGCATTTTATAGGTTCAAAAGAGCTATAATGGATGTGGTGATAAGTTTTCAAATAATTCCATTCAAATCCAAAGTTTCTCTAGAATATGTTCTTGAACCTTTATATTATTTACAAAGTAATCTAATCAATATTTAACTCTCCCAAACCAATCATCTTTCTACATATCCTTCACCAATGACACCAAAGATTACCACCTTTTAATAAGTGATAAAATAAATATTTTTGTACTGGAGATAAACAGTGAATAGCTAATATTATGATAGGAGTTGATGAAAGAAAGCTGTCATTAAACTTACAAGACCTCTTTAAAACGAACCAATAAAAAAAGTAACAACTATGTAATTCATACAAAAAATATTCAACCAAACACATGATGAATTTACCCCGCAAGAAAAAAACTAAGGTTTAAAACATATATAAACATACGTCAGTAAAAATTATGTATATTCTTGTAAAACTATTATCTACCTTTATACAAACTAAAAAATATTTGGTGTTAACTATCCCACATCTTCTTCTGCCAGATTGTGATTTTATCGCTAAACCAAGTAAAAAAAGTCATTCAAGCTCTACGTTCGAAAATAAAATATTGATGTATTTACAGATCTTATTAAGGTAGAAATTCAGAGTGTAATTAATAAAATTCTGAACCATAAAACCTGCGAATACATAAAAACAAATTTATACAACAATCAATATCATGAGATATCAATCAGCAAAGCAACACCAATAATTAATTGAAGCTCCCATTTACAGATTCGCTAATGTTGGTATAGGCAATTTAGAAAAGGAGGTTCTGAACTGTGAAATAGATTAATAAATGAGATCATAATTGATCAATTGAGGATCAGGAGCCCCAGAGTGTTCGGTTGCTGGGCTTGTCCTATTATAAATTGTTTCATTATGCCTAATATAAAATAAATCAAACAATAAATAATTTTTATGTTCAACATACTAAAGAATAATTAGTGTTTATTTTACGAACTTCACTTCATTAGATCTTATCTTAAATTTTTGTTCTCAGTAATCAAATTTTATGCAATCAGACTAGCCTATCAGGCCAACCCTGTAGGTTTTTTTTTTTTTTTTATCAATAGTTCATCCACCAAAATCGATATAAAATCTCAAAAAATCTTACAAAAAATTAGTAAAACAAAAATACTTATAAAGCTACAAAATCGAGTTAAAAAATTCAAACTCAAAAGACATTGCAAAAAAAAAATAAAAATAAAAAAAGATAAAATAAAAAAAAGTAATAAACTTTTAACTATTTTCAAACTATCTCAGTCTGCCATCGCTTTTAATTTTGCTCCTCCTCTTCTTCCAACTCACTCTCTCAATTCAAATACAAAATAGTCTACACTTGGTGCATTAAATGCTACATCGTATTATTATCTATCTCATATTATCTAAATTATAATCTATAACCCCCACATTTCTCTTTCCCGTTAGGTATTACTATTATTATTCTTAGAGAGGAATAATATATGTGTATGCATCAAAGATTGTTTCATTGAGAGTCCTTAAAAAGAAGAAAAAAAGTAATGACATTGCAGCAATTACAATTCAATTCCAAAGTGTTGCTAAGTCTGAAAGACAAAAATAATGATACAAGAATATTTAATCCCTCAGGCCCAAAGATAAAGACTACGTCATACTGCGAAGAGAATTATAAGCTTCAAAAATAAATAACAAGGTTTCCTCCAATTGAAAGCAGATTGCACGGTAATGATTTGATACAAAAAAAATATATAGGGTAACACTTGATAATACAAAGTGAATAAAAGAAACAGCGAGTAGGAACAAATTAACTTCACTCCAACAATAGATTTCTAGAATATTCAAGAACAATAGAGCCTATAGTACCACAGAACAATCAAACTTAGAATACCCAGAACATCGTCTCTTAACCTATGGTTTGAGAACCGGACCCCCCGGTGGCCCACGATGACTCCAAATGGGGTTCGCGAAAGCTTGAAGAAATCTTATGATATATTTCATTTCAAATAGAAAAAATTGAATGAATGAAAGCATGAAAGTCATGAAAACGTTGAAAAAAATTCACCTTCCGTCCTTGTGTAAAACTTACTTTTCTAAGGGTTTTCGGACGTTTTTTTGTGTATGTAAAAAGAGAATATTTTATTTATATATCTCCCCAGATGCTAATGCTGATAAATTTAAATACGGAAAAATACTCACTTTTAAAATGTATTGACACAATATCATTTATTATATTTTATTATATCTCATTTTACTTGTGAAATTAGTGGATATAAGATGCTATAATAAAGTAGTTAAGTAGTAATAATTATAACAAAAAGGGATATAAATAGTTTATAGATTGATTCACCAAATTTAAGTTAAAATATCGCCGACCAATAGATATATATATACTATAACAAATGGAAAGTTTGTGTAATATAGGTGTCCCGCAGGATATATATATATATATGTGGTCAATAGAGAAATTCTAAGGGAATAGAATGATATATTAGATAAATATTCTTGAAATAAAATCACTATATTATACAATTTTCTTCCTGATACTAACCATTTTACCATATAAATTTATATACATAAAAATACTAAAATATTTTGCAATGTGATCATTTATATAGACGAATATTCCTCACACACTTCTATTATAGGTGTTTTACTAAATAGTATAATTCTCGATATATATATATATATATATATATATCATTCATAAGAAAATTTAAATAAATATTTGATGCACTTTAGTTTCAAATAGAGTTATAAATTTTAATGGTCGTCAGGAAAAAAATTAATATTCAGTCGTCATCTATATCTTGAGTGTGAATAAAAAAAAATCTTTAAAATGGGTCGGTGGTAGAGCAAAGGTTTAAGAACCTATAGTTAATCGAGAACATTAAACTTCTATATTTAAAATTAACCCACAACATCAATCTTCTAGTATACTTCCTAGGGTTGGGAAAAAAACCGTTTTTTTCAAATAATGTTTTTTTCATAGTTTTTTTTCGATTTTTATCGGTTTTTTTTTATGCATAATTCTCTCATTAATAAACTACATTTTTTAAAAATATAAAGAGGCTAAACATGATATTTCACTTGAGTATTTTCATTTTTTTCAAATATGAGGATACCTGAAATTAAACAAATATTTCATTTTGATTTATCAAATAATTAATAAATAATACAATGAACTTTCTGTGGTGTTATACAATGTTAGGTGAAGGTCTGGTTAGGTGTTGTTCAGCTTCTGAAAACTTTATTTTTTTATTCTGTTCTTATTCTTTCTTATGAATATTAGATTGATACCAGATATCTGCTGTTATGTATAAGGTGATCTTTTCTGAATACTTGTGCTAGCTACTTTTATCTATGTAATGTTTTTTAGCATTGTTTATCAGTATAATCAGTGATTTTTAATCATCACTGCCTTTAAACATTAAGGCATACGATACTTTATATAGATTGTAAGTTCTGAATATGACCCAAAACTCATTAAGTTGACTTATGGGATGCAATGGAAATATAATAAAAATATTGTGAAAATTAAATTTTCAAGATTGTAAATGAAGGAGTATAAGTTATGTGAATGACTAAATTAAATATTTGGCTTTTGATATAACTTATTTGATTCACTAATCTCATAGTCCCTACTATAACTACTCCCCAGACCAGTCCTAATGAGTACTGACATCTACGTGCTGTGACTACTGTCAAGATCATTATCACTGGGCTCATCAGCGTGATCAGCCCAATTTAATTTTGATAATGATTGATAAGTCTGATTTCAGGTCGTATGAAGTATCGGTGAGAATGAAGGTGGTTAAGGAGCAGGGGCAAGTATAAGTTGCATTAAAAGGTTTTCTTAAGTTTAGACTTGACCTTTGATTATAAAGCAGCTCTCTCCGTCTATGTCTATATATAATTTATTAAGATGTATAGATTGCATAATAGCTTCTCTCAAAGAATATGTAAGACAAGTATAATAACTAGTTATTCGATCTATATTAGTGTTTTATACACAACATTATGTTACACTTTTCTGCGAGGAGACTATGGTTGACTGAACTGCTCTTTATTCCTTAAAGAGTGAGAAATGTTACACCAAGCAAGACTCGAGATAAATAGTAGAATTGACATCTCTAATAATTGTGTGTGATTAATAAATCTGCAATCACACACATCGTCTAAGCTTAAAATCACCCCAACAGTAAAAAAACAGTGAAATAAAGTTTTATAGTACACATTTTTAAGAAAAATAGCATATCTTTTTTTTTAATATAAATATTATGAACATCAAATTTCAGAAATATAATAAATAAAAATAGTTGGATAACATAATACACAATTTGGAGATACACAACGGACGAATCAGAGGGCATATACTCGCTCACCTGGAAAGGAATTATTCTCGGAACTATTCCCAAAAAGTTATGTCTCCCAACTAGTAGAGACATAATTTGCTACACAACTTATAATATCAAATTTCTTGTTTCTCAACAGTGTGATAATGATAGGTTCCACAACTTAGTTATAAAAATAAAGAAAGAAACTTTTAATAGGGAACAAGAAAATTGTTGTGTGTGAAGAGCTGTGTTTTTCTGAAAAAAAAATAGGAGCTCATTTTGTGGTTGGTTTTCGAGTAAAATGACTTATTTTGAGCTTCTGACATGGAAAATGCCAATAATTCTCGACCACTTACATATCGATCTAGTTTGTCTGAATTCGATATCCATTAGTGTGTTGTGTAGTATAGTGTATGGATAGTAATGTCAAAAAAGGTGATTTGGTTTTGTATTAATAGGGTTGTGTCATTGTTGTGTTATGTCTCTTGGTTATATCCAAATATAAATGTGTTAAGGCTTAAGAAAATTGTTAGGTGGATTATCCAAAACTATGTTTTAATGGAGTGTAATAATATAACGTACACGCAAGTGTGAAGCAGGTGAGGTGGTAAAGCAGTACGTAATAGAATAATGGTTGATTTATTTAGCAAATGATTAGAGTACGGTGTACTTGTGTGTTAGCCATTTTTTGTATAATCTGTTAATAGTGGGGTGTGGTGATACTCTCTCGTTCTATTGTGAGACCGAAAGACTGAAGAAGAGAAATTTTAGTGTTGGAGAATATAGGTAGTGCCTTCATCCGGAGTTTATTAAAAATGCTAGTGTCAGAGGTAAAGATAGTAACGCAATTATAGGAAGCTAGGGTCATGCATAGTAATAACGTAGATATAAGAATGTAAGTAAGAGTTAATTATGGTGTTTGTGGTAGTTAGAGGATAGCCCTCAGTTGAATGATTATGGATTAGATATATATATATATGGTTAGAGTATATGCTTAGGATATACTAGTGTTCTGTAAGTTTATACTCATTATTAGGTTAATGTATTAGTTGGTATTGTAAAGTGGAACGGATTGATGATATTATATAGAGTGTATGTAGTGATAAAGTTGTTAGTAATGATCAGGTCTATAAATGAGTTGGCTATATGGTGTAATTAATCTCATATTGATGAATATATAAATGTAATTAGGAATTAAGTCATATGAGCCTGTGTGCTCATAAAGATTTCTTTGTGCATAGAGGTATAAAACAGATAATGCATAAAAATAATGTGTGTGTTTGTTTTTGTAAATATATATTATTTTAGACCTAGTAAGGATATACTCGGTATCTAGTAACTACAGTAAATAAAACCTGTAAATACTATAATTATAAAGTCAAAGTGTTGATTCATAGATTATGGAGTGTGCATCAAAATCTATTAGGTGTTCGTTACTAAGACATATAGAAGATGAATATATTCGTGTATTATAAAATGAGTTGTATCAGCTTTTTTTTAGATTAAAGTGAGTATTGTGTTTATCGATTATGAATGATAGAAGGAATAAGTAGTAGTAATATGAGAGTGAAATATAAATGAAAGGTATGTTGAGATAGGTGTGTTTAGAACAAGGTGTATTTATAAGTGGTAAAGGATGAATGATAGTCGTTTAGGTTAGTGATGTTATATATATAGTTGGATTATAGACTGAATTTCATTTATCTGAAAACCAAAATTGGATCAAGAAGAAAAAGTGATATTGAGTTACTAGTAAAGGATGTTTGCAGGGAGAGAAATGTGACTTTGGATGTGGCGAGAAGAAAGGTGCAATGGTTAAGGATAGTAATGGCGGTGGTGTTTGATTATAATAGGGGTTGTTTTGTGGCCATGGCTCAGGGGAAGTGAGACGATATTGTAGAGACGAGAGTATGTAGAGAGAGAGCAGAGAGAGAGATATGGGAGTGAGGAGGAAGGAGTGTCAGCAGAGTAGCACGAGAGATGGAAGGATGCTAGAGAGAGCAGTAGTAGGATGAGAAGAGTATGGAGATGCTGTGAGATGGAGGGATGAGAGTAGTGATGACTAATTAGATGTAGCAAAGAGAGAGGAGAGAAGTAGAGGAGATGAAGAGAGCGATGAGAATAGAGTAGCACACGTATTTCAGAACTTGTTAGGTCGAATAGATTCATCTCTGGCTTTTCTTATTCGCATGGATGATGTAACAGCACCTTTTATTCTTTTGGGAAAAAAAAAGGTAGAAGAAGAAGAAGAAAGAACATGCTAAGTATAGTAAGAGAGAGAGAGTGAGAGATAGAGAGAGATAAGAGAGATGTAAGAGAGATAAGGGCATGTAAAAGTAGAGGGTTGTAATGATGAGAGAGTAATGAGAGATATGAGAGATATAGAGTAAGAGAGATAGATAGAGATAGTAAAGAGAGTATAAGAGAGAGAGAGAGAGAGAGAGAGAGAGTGAGATGAGAGGAGGAGAAGATTAGAGAGAGAGAGTAGAGATAGAGTGGAGAGAGAGAGATAGATGAGAGTATAAGAGAGAGAGATGATAGAGAGAGAGATATGATAGATATATATGATAGAGTGAATCAATAGAGAGAGAGAGAGTGAGAGTAGGAGAGTCATAGAGAGAGAGAGACGTAGAGAGAGAGAGAGAGAGAACGAGAAGAGAGAGAGAGAGATGAGAAGAGAGAGAGAGAGAGTATGATCTAGATGTGAGAGACTCGTCGAAAGATGAGTGAAGCTTCGCAAATATATGTGGTTAGTGATGCTCTAGAGCTACATATGTGCGATATATCGATACTGAGTTAGAATGACTCTCTTTCCCATATTATGTTCGTGTGTTAATATTCTCGCTCCTTCTAACAGTTAAATATTTGTCATAAAAACTTTGAAAACAATTATAATCCACGTGTTTAAATATTTAGGAAGCATTTATTGAAGTCATATTTATGTATAAATTTTATTAAGTCACTTGTGCCATGTTTAAATACTATTATGTCAGATTGCTTTTGTGTAAATTGTTTACTTTATGTAAGAGGGTCAGACTGACAACGAGCCTTCGAGGTATGATGATATAGAATGGAAATATCTCATTAGTGTCTATATGGAGTGATACATCGCGCTTTTAATTAGAAAAATATTTGAGGGCAGATTTCCAATCAAAAAAAATAATTTCATAGATTAGTTCTTTTCACACTTTCATAATCAATCTAAGGTAAGGATTTATTAATTTTACATCGTTAACGCAGATTTTGCAGGTGCTTATTAAGCATATACGAAAAGCTTTAAAGTGAGAGATTAAATTCGGTAGGAAACAAAGAATATTCCCAAAATCAGAGGTGGTTGGAAAAGAAGGAAGCAAAACAGCGAACTAGCCTAGAGTTGTCAATGTCCACACAAATTAATGTGCAGACACTGTACTCCTTAAGCAACGAGGGTGTCGTGAAGGTGGTGGCATACAAGTGGGTCAGTTCTCTCGTGCGCATGCCCCTGTAGAGCCTATATAGAAAAAGAGACCAAAGCATCAAACATTATATATTATGACACAAACATCGCGTCGAAAGATAAAGGGCCTAATGAATTGGAAATTAAGAAACAGTTCCCAAGCCTTTTGGCCTTTGACTCGACCATATGCAAAAGCCGGATGAAACCTGAACGTCCCCCATTCCAGATATAAAAGCAGTACTAAATACAAGGGCATACGAGACCCTTGTATAATTTGGAAAACTGATGAGGAAAATATTTGCAATATAAACAGAAACCACAGCTTTTTTGAGGCCGCCCTAGCAAACCTTGTGATATGAAGTTTACAATGCATTTTTGTTTATATTAAGGCCGAGGATATTTATATAGTGAGCAGGATAGACTGGTGAAACATCGAAAGAAATACAAAGTAGTAGTGTGTGTTCTTTGATTAGTGTTCGTGTTGGTGGTGAGTGCAGTTTTTAAAAGAATTGAATTTCACAGGGTTGAGACGACCCAGCTGGGAAATTCTATCCAGATTAACAAGAACAGAATCGAAAAAAGACGAGATAACTCTAGATGCAAAGGAGGGAGCGGAGTATTATAAAAATCAGTTTCATTATAAGTGATTGGTTTCGAGTCATCGGCTAAGGAATGAAAAAGGATAGATGAGCAGCTAAGAGGATCGTTAATGAAACAGGTAACAGGGTAGGAGACAAGGTAGAACCCTGATGAACTGCTCTATTGACAAGGGAAAAAAAGAAGCCTCATCAACAGCCGATATGGAACGATTTGAAAGAAAGTTAAACAAAAGAAGCAAAATCAACGAGAAAACACAATGGAGGGGAACGTAGAGAGCAGGGACACACGCCATACCCGATCAAATGTGTTCGATATTTCTAGCGTCACCACACAAGACTAGCCTAACTTCCAATAGTACCTAAGGGCAAAAGACCATATCCAATAAGATAGGAAATTGCATATCCCATATAACTAGGGACGGCGCAAGCTCAGAGGCCACCCTCAAAACTCAGGGAGGTGTGCCATTTTCACTTGGAGGAGTAGCATCAGAACAATCGGAGCGAATATGGGGAGAAAAGTCAGATTTTCAGAGGTTGTTAAAGATGTTTTGGTGCATAAGTGAAGATAAGATTTTTAGTCTCTAGCTGTGTAGGACATAGTCGTGTTATCATAGAATAACATAGATCGATTATGGAAATAAATTGCTCTGAAACAATGCTTAATTGTCTAGAAATTTTCGGAGGGATGAGAGGTGACATGGCCGGCTGGACTGGGACAACAACGATGTGATTTATTGCTCCTAGTGTTACCTGAATATACGCATTGTCTCTATCTTGAATTTTCAGCCATGGATCCAGTCAGTAAATACAACCCCCACTTTATCAGCAGAAGCCGAAGCATCTTCAAAGCAGTCAGCCATTAACGCCAAAGATAGTTTGCAAGGAAGCCTATGCATAGCCTCTCAATCAACTCGATTAAAGTGCCAGAAAATAGGCATAGGAAAGGGTGGTGGCTATTGGGGAGAAGCATTAAATTTTCGAAAGAAATATAAGTGGAAATTGAATAAAGCCCCAAATATAAAAACCGAGTATTTATGGGGAGAAGTACTAAGAGGTGAATATCATAAGTCAAGTGTGTTCCATCCAGGAGTTGGTTGTGAGGTCTATCAATGAATCATTGAATAATAAAAAGTCCATCCAGAATTGGTCAAAATTCTCAAAATCTTCGTCGACACTCCCCCTTTTTCTGAATAGTATAAGAGAACTAAAACACTCATTGTTGTGTATATTGAAATCTCCTAAATTGAGTACCTCATCATGATAATAACCTTCATTTCCTGTTATGGTAAATATATTTTTACTCAAATGTTTTTAGTAACTTAAAATATCAGCTACCTGTGACTAAACTCTTGATACTTAAAACTATCCGCATTCGCGGATATTGAAAATAAAAAATTAATATTTGGAAATGAGAGGCAATTTTTCCGTTGATATTCGGTATATATATATTATACCATCACTCTATTATTATTTATTATTATTAATTATATATATTGTAATTATTATTATTATTTTAATTATATTATTATTTTATTATATTATTATTATTATTATTATTATTATTATTATTATTATTATTATTATTATTATCCTCTGTGTACAGGGGTCATCTTTTCATAAGTTTGACACAGTAACCTCAACTAGATATTACAGATAGTTGTTATCCTGATTATTACCAAATGCCTAATTAATCTTTTATAATTATTTCATTAAATAATATCTGATTATAATATATAATATTATATGATTGGTATTCGGAAGGTAACATTTTTGGATATCGTAAACTGTTATCGCAAGTTTTATAATATCAAGTGGAATATTAATAGATACTTATTATTTGGTTGTCGACAATATTATATATAATAATTATATATATATAGTAATAATATATATATATATATATTATATATGATATATATATATAATTATATATATATATTATATATATTAATATATAATATATATAATATATATATATATAATATATATTAATATTATTATATATATTATATATAAGTATATATATATATAATATATATATAATAATATATATTTTAATATAATATATTATTCACGGTTTCCATATATAACATAGCAATAAGACATGACTAGATGGTGTCTTGGTGATTTATATTGCATTTTCTAAGAAATAGAGTTTTTAGTGTCACGAAGAATAGTTCAGGATTAACAAATTAAGAAGCTACCATAATATTTAAATAAAATTTGAAGTGCTCTCTGAAGCTAATGCACTATCTGGAAACATTATTTAAATGTTTCCCTCACTATATATATGTATATATATATTCACTCATCACTATATATTGTCATACCTGAGTTTTAAAGACAATTTTATATCATCACTAACACTTTAATATAGCCCATTAGTATTTCAAGATCCTTGAACATATAATCATCTCATTTAATGGCCAAATAATAAGTTATGAAACTGATTGATTAAACTCTGATTTTATTGTTATGGTTTTTAATAGAACCTCAGGGTCTTACAATCTAGGTTTTGAATAAGTATTAGATTTTAGAAGTTGATTGAATTAATGGCATATAAAATTTTCAGTTGCACACAATTTTCATAATATTTTGTAATTTATTAGTAAAATAAATAATAAGTTTTATCATTAGATTAGGTATTGGTATCGCTCTGTCTAGAGTTTTTTGATTAATTCTCAAAGGAATATAGTTTTCTCTCTATTGAATATATGTGAACTTCTGCTTGTACGTAAAATGTTTAAGATAGATATATTAATAGGTCTTTTTACTACATACTTATACTTATGAATATACTTAGTATGCTTATTATCAGGTACTTATATTACCCACATATCCTATAGATAAACTGTGGGTTAGTTTGACGTTCAAACACAATCGGATTAATAGTCATGCTATTATTTTTTGGTTATATGATTTAGTCAT
>JABUQX010014662.1:37500-40000 GCA_015478945.1 Trachelipus rathkii
GTGTTGTTACAGGTTAAAATAATGATGATAGCAATAAAATAACAGCCAATTTTTAACAGACGTATAACAAATGTTTTTTTTCTCGCACAAAATGCTCATAGCCTCTCAGAAATAAAAAGATGAGCTGATTAGTTATACATAAATGAGAGAATCTAGACATTATTTGATTAACTGAAGCATGGGTTCATGAAGAATTATATGGAGACTACTTTCAGGAATACTGAACAGATACAGAGGGTCAAGATAATTCATTAACACACTTAATTTAATCGTTTTGAGACGTTAAGAGGAAAGAACGCGTGTGTACGGTGTGGAGCGCACGTTATCTTAAAAACAATATTACCTCCATATAAGCTTGATATAACTGACACAATATCTATTCCTGCTGCTGTAGAATAGAATACGGGTGTGGAGCTAGAATTTATCCTCTTTTATATTTATTATATTATTATATTTGTATTATTGTAGACCATCTTTTATAGTACCTTCCTCTCTTGTGTTTAAGTTCTAGATCTTAGACCATCTCAGTCTTAGTATTGTAGATAGATAATATAAGAGCAATTGGTAGATCGATCTTAGTCTAAAGTGTTTTGAGTGTTAAATATGTCGGTTGGATGTACGTTCATGAGATTGTTTATGAAGGTAATTGATTCTTTGTGATGATTATTTGAACCTAACAGAAATTAGCCAAAATTTTTCTTTTAAGCAGGCAACTTATGGAATTAGCCACAAATGAGATTAAATTAGACACTCTCGTATACCTGAGTAACGGGTAAAATACCTTAAAAGACCTCTTCAACGACCGACGTGTCGCAAGTACAAGCCTCCCAGCCATCGCTCGCAGATGAATTGGAGAGTTGTAGCAAAATAGAAATACGCATGATTAGGACTCCCCAAGTCAATCAGCATGATAGAACCTGCAGTAAAGGTTGACTGTCTCCATAATTGGGGAAAGGATCAGAGGGGCAATGTATGTTGATTTTTTTCAAAGCGGAAGGTGAAGATTGCTAATATATTTTTCTCTAACCATGGAGAGACTAAGATTACGATACCCACATTTGATAGGACTTTTCAAAAATAAGGATTAAAGGAATGAATTGAAAGTCTTCTTTATAAATAATCTATACAGAAGAGAATGACGCGCATGAGGACGAGCAGATGAGAGAGAGAGATAGAGAGATTGATGTGATGTGAGAGGAGGACAGTGAGAGAGAAAGAGTGAAGGGGAGAGAGAGAGAGATGAGAGAGATGAGAGGAGAGAGTGAGTGATGATGGAAGAGTAGATGAGAGAGGAAGATAGAGAGAGATGAAGAAAGTGTGATCGAGAAGAGGAGAGAGAGAGAGAGCAAGAGATTTGTAGAGAGACGAGAAAGAGACGAGAGAGACGAGACAGAGAAGGAGAGAGATGAGAGGTAGAGATGAGATGAGGACAGAGAGAGAGAGAGATAGAGGATGAATGGTGAGAGTGGTGACAAGAGGGAGCTTGGAGAAGAGGAAGGAGAAGATGGGGGACGAGAGAGGAAGAGAAGAGAGATGAAGAGATAGTGAGGAGGTCGGAGAGACGAGCAGACGAGAGAGACGGATGTAGTATGAGAGGAGGTAGGAGTCGAGAGAGAGAGAACAGAGAGAGAGAGAAGACACAGAGAAGAGAAGTGAGAGGAGAGGAGAGAGAGGGGAGAGTTGAGGAGACAGGTGATGAGAGTAGAAGAAGAGAGGAGAGAGAAGAGAGAGAGAGGAGAGGAGAGAGAGTAGAGAGAGAGAGAGAGAGAGAGAGTAGAGAGAGGAGAGAGGAGAGAGGAGAGAAGAGAGAGAGAGAGAGAGAGAGAGAGAGATGAGAGGAGAGAGGGAGACAAGAGTAGAGGAGAGTGATGAGAGAGAGAGATGAAGAGGAGGAGAGAGGAGAGAGAGAATGAGATTCGTTTAGATGAGAGGGTAGAGTAGAGAAGTGAAGAGAATACTCAACACGAGAAGAGCGAGAGCGTGAGAGTATGTGACTCTGTTTATGAGGTCTCCATTCACACTTTACAGAAATACCGTTTAGAGTTGGTTGAAGGGTTTCAAGGATGGTAGGGAAGATCTGAATGATGACGAGAGAGACGAAAGACCATCTACGTCGAAGAATGAAGAAACTATGACTGCGTTTCAGAAAGTGGTGGTAAAAGATTGCGGAGTTAATGATTTTATGGGAATCGAGGTTAGGATTTCACATGTTTCTAGCATATATAATTCTAAGTGGATATCTGCAGTAGGTCTCAACAAACTTGCTAATCGATAGATGCCAAAAGTTTTGAACGAAGATCAACTTACCTGCATGAGTTTTTAACCAGAATTGACGAGAAACATTTCTTTAAAATGATTGTTATGGGGAATGTAACATGGATTTATCATAATTGGATCCAGAAATCAAAATTCAAACAAATCAGATGCTTTCAAGAAACAATTCAGTTCTATTAAATTAAAAACTAAGAGATCGGAAACGAAGGTGATATCTACTGTGTTA
>JABUQX010014662.1:50000-55000 GCA_015478945.1 Trachelipus rathkii
CTGCAAGAAGTTTCTGAAAGCAACTACCATCAGAACTTCAGTGGTGATTTCCCGGAGTGAGCAAGAGCCTACCTGTAGAAGTAGGCCCCCAACACCCCAGCCTTCCCAGAATCTCAAGTTTTTTTTCCTTTTTTCGAAATAAAAAAATTCGGTGTTACAGCAAAATACTCTGTTCTACTTATTGTTAAAGACAGAGTCTAAATTTTTATTATTATTATTATTATTATTATTATTATTATTATTATTATTATTATTATTATTATTATTATTATTATTATTATTATTATTATTATTATTTTATATTGATTATTATTTATTATTCATTATTATTATTATTAATATTATATCTTATTATTATTATTATTATTATTATTATTACTATATATTCGTGTAAAAACCCTTTATTATTATTACTATTTTTACCATATTCTTTGTGTGTTTCTTTTCTCTCTTCGTTTTGTATTTTATTTGTTCAGATTTTTTGTTTCTTTCACTATTTGACAGTTTTTTCACAAGGATAACAGAATAGTTTTTTCAAACCGGAAAACACGAATAGTTTCCAACCGGAAACAGAATACGTTTTCCAACGGGACAAGATAGTTATTATTACATTTTTGCACTACCATCTTTTACATTATTATTTTTTTTTTACTTTTTTTGTATTAGTGCTGTTGTTTTCTCTTCTTCATTTTTCTTTTTTCTATCTCTTCTCTTCACAATTCTTTCTTTGCTTCATTCTTTCTGCACTCGTCTCATGGTTGAGACGGATTCCACTCCTTCCCCTACTCCCACGCATGTTCGTCTTCCCCCTTCTATTCACCACCCTGAGCTATGGTTCTCTATCGTTGACGGTATTTTGCGCACCGTCGGCGATGAACAGACAAGATACGGTATTGTTCTGTCTTTCTTGCCTGCGGATGTCTCGCTCCGTATCAGAGACTCCATTCCCGCCTTGTCTTCCTCTGACACTCCCTACACTGCTCTTCGAGATCTTTTGGTCTCTCGCATGGCTCCTACTCAGGAAGCAAAGTATGAAGAGTTGCTACGTGCACCTCGCTTAGAGATCAGAAGCCTTCTGATCTCTGATTCAGATGCTGTCCTTGTTAAGTGGTCCTCCCACCCCCCAGGAAAAAGGATTTATTCGCACTCTTTTTGTACAGAAACTGCCTCATGACGTCCAATATTTTCTAGCGTCTATGGACCCGAAGCTTTCTCTCCAGGAGGTAGCAGAGAGGGCAGATGGTCTCCTGCGCCGTTTCAACTCCAATGCCCCTGCTATATCTGCTATTTCTGCCCCTGTGACTGTCTCCCCTTCTCCTGCAGCTCAGGCATTTTCTTTTCCTTCTACTTCTTTGCCTCCCCTGTCTTCTTCGCTTTCTTCTCCTTATACTTTTTCTTCCCCCACACCTGCGGTTTCTTCGGTTCCTTCTTCCGCTGCTTCTTCTTCTTACCCGGTGTACCAGCCCCATCCCTCGTACCCCTGGTCCATCTCCAGCGCCTCTCACGACCCCTGTTCCTCCCGTTTTTCGGGTATAGAGACCCGTCTTTCGACTTTGGAACATGGCATGGCAGACATCAGAGGCGGAAAAAGTTGATATCCATCTCCGATTGCTACGGTCTCACAGGAACTCTGCGTTCCCATGAACCGGTCCTCTTCAGGTCGGCGTTTTCTGACCGCTCTCTCACCCCAGACCTCACAATTCAAATGGGTATTGTTTTTACACCACCGGTTTTGGCTGACAAACGAATAATGCACGCCACCGGCACTGTTTTCGGGAAACCCCAGCGGTCCATCCAAGGTGGGTAGATCCAGCTGGTCACCTCTCCGTTGTATCTCCTCTCCGCCTTCCTCGTCTCAGGATGTCCTGCGCCTTTTCGACAGGTCTACAAACCTGTTCTTCCTGATTGATACCGGTGCGTCGTATTCGCTTCTTCCTCGAGATGCTACCCAGAAATCCGCTGTTCCTCTTCCTGACCGGGCTCTTTACGCTGCAAATGGTAGTACCATCCCTGTCTATGGTGAGCGTTTGTGCACCTTAGACCTCTCTCTTCGCCGTCAATTCCCCTGGGTATTCGTGGTTGCTGATGTGACCCAACCCATTTTGGGAGCTGATTTTCTGTCACATTTCGACCTTATGGTCGATCTAAGAAACAGGAGATTGGTTGACGGTTGTACGTCTCTGTCTTCTGCAGGTACCGTAGTTTCTTCTGCTCTTAAAGGCATCTCTGCGGTTGCTCCTTCTTCTGGTACCTCCCCCTTCTTCACCATCCTGCAGAAGGATTTTCCGGCGCTGTTGAACCCCTGTTCTTCTTCCTCTCCTGTTCAACATTCTGTGCGCCACCATATAGAGACTACGGGCTCTCCCACCTTCGCTCATCGTGCTCGGCGTTTGCCTCCTGACAAGCTCAAGGCAGCCAAGGCGGAGTTTGAGCACATGCTTGAACTTGGTATCGTCCGCCCTTCCAAAAGTTCATGGTCCTCCCCCCTCCACATGGTGCCTAAGGTGCTTCTGATTGGAGGCTGTGGGAGTTTTTAGGAGCCTGAACTGCTTGTACGATACCGAGATCGCTACCCGGTCCGCAAATCCAGTCTTCTCACCTGAAGTACTGGGCCGGTAAGACCCTCTTTTCACATTTGAATTCTTTTCAGGGGCGTACCAACCAGATCCCAGTAGCAGTAAAGGCATACCGAAAGATGGCCATCATCACCCCTTTTGGTCTCTTTGAGTATACCAGAATGCCGTTTGGTTTTGACGGGGGGCGCTCAGATTTCCAGAGGTTTATCCATTAACGTTCATAGACGGTCTCCCCTTTCGCTTCTGCTTATACTGATGACCTCCTCATAGTATTTTCTATCCTCTTTCCCTTCCCGAGCATGAGCAACATCTACGTGCAGTTTTTTGCAGGGTTTGGCACGAAATGTGGCATGCTCTTAACGCCGCAAAGTGTTGTTTTTTTGGTGTCGCGCTACTCTTACTTTTCTAGGACAACACTGTTCAAGGCGGTATGGCAATTTTGGTCTCTTGCACGAGCGCGTCGGAGGCCATTCGACCTTCCAGGCCTGTCTCTCAGAAGCAGCTACGTTAAAAAAAAAAAAAAAAAAAAAGAAAAAAAACACGAAACAAGCTACTCGGCATGCTTACTTCTATCATGTTTTTCTCAACAATCAGGCGCTGAAATATTCTTCGACCGTCACCGCTCTATCCGCCCACAAGCACCGAGGCTGATTCTACGAAAATGGACTGGTCTGACGAAGCTATCTGCTTTGCTTTTGAGTTTCCAAAGAAAGCACTCGCTCTGCCACACCTTAGTTCAAGCCCTCAGGACTCACCCGCGACCAGAGTTCTGGTAGCTGCCTCGATTTTGCTGTCGAGGGCGTTCTTCAGCAGCACTGACCGGAGTGTGGTCTCTCTCTGCCTTTTTCTCTCGCAAGTTGCAACCTCCTGAGACACGCTACAGTGCTTTCGGGAGGGAGCTACTTGCGATGTATTTCGCCGTCCGTCATTTCCGCTACTTTCGTGAAGGTCGTGAGTTCACATACTCACTGATCCACAAACCACTTCACCTTCACTCCATGGTCTCCAGAAACGAACGGCACTCTCCTCGAGAAGCTCGTCACCTTGAGTATGTCTCACAGTTCACAACTGATGTCAGACATATTTCAGGTGTCGACAACTTCACTGCTGACGCTCTCTCCCGCATTGAAATCGACGCGATTTCAGCCTTACCCAACATCGACTACGAAGCTATGGCAACGTGCCAGACTACTGAGGATCCTGCACTTCCACAAGACTCTTCTCTCAAGCTGGAGTGGCTCCAACTCCCTGGGATAGAGAAGAGATTTCTGTTCTATTTCTTTTCAAGACGCTCGTTCTTTCGTACCTGCATCGTTCCGTAAGGCTGTCTTCCTCAATCTTCACTCGCTTTCCCACCCTGGCATTGAGGCTTCACGCAAACTGGTTGCTGCCCGATTTGTGTGGCCTGATTTGAATGCCGACGTAGCAACTTGGTGTCGCACTTGCCTTCCCTGCCAGCGTTCTAAGGTCCACCGTCACACCAAGTCCCCGCTAGGCACTTTCTTACCTCCTGGTGCTCGCTTTGAACGTGTCCACATCGACATCGTTGGACCTCTGCCTCCCTCCCGCGGTAAGAAATACATTCTTACGTGTATAGATCGGTTCACACGTTGGACCGAGGCTATCCCTCTCTCTGTCGCCAACGCGGAATCCATAGCTAAAGCTTTCTTGGCTCATTGGATTTCGCGCTTTGGTGTGCCGCTTTCTGTCACAACGGACCAAGGGTAGACTTTTGAATCGCTTCTTATGGACTGAGAGTTTGATGAATCTTTCTTGGTTCAGAGAAGATCACACACCTTTCTTCATCCAAAGCGAACGGCAATTGTTCGCACGTTTCCACGTCAGCTAAAGTGCTTCTCTTCTAGCTCAGGCCAACCGGAAAGATTGGACTGACGCTCTCCTTTTCGTATGTTTGGCAATTCGTGAGTGTCGGCGTGTTAAAAGAGGATCTGCCTTTCGGCTGCTGATTTTAGTGTATAATTTCTCTCTCTTCGTCTTCGGTGCTTCTTCTGCACAGTCTTCTCTCCTTTACAGCCGACCGCTTCGCACTTTACTTCTTCTACGCCTCGTTGATGGCGCCTGTGTCTTACGTCCGTGGTAGACCGAACTCCTTCTGGCGATCCACACAAGTGCACGTCTTCCTATATCCCTAAGCGCTTTTCGTCTTCGCTGCACTCATGCGGTTACGTTCGCATGCATCAGCCAGCCGCTCTTCATTACACCTAAGTAAGACTTCGCGGGACTCGTTCTTGTGCCAGTCGATGACTTCACCTCTAGGTTTAAGGGAGAAATTCTTCTAACACGTATGTTTCCATCCTCTTTAATGCTCGTACACAAGCACTTGTATCAGTAAGTTTCGTAATAATAGATGGGAACCTTTCTGCCTTACACGCGTAGACGTAGTTGCAGACGAGTACTAGACGT
>JABUQX010014663.1:0-30000 GCA_015478945.1 Trachelipus rathkii
ATAAAGTGAAATTCTTGGCACCATCGCTTATTGACAGAGAGGAGTGGAGCCGGATATAGAGACATGATAGGTGGCCGATAGATCCAGTACGGAATCGACCAAACGCCTCAGATCATCAGATGCGGATCTGTTGAATAGCGTACAATGCGAAGCCAGCTGTAGCTTTAAGATTAGCACCTTCGCATTGGCTTAAGGCACCCGCTGTGCAGTTTCGTAAAAATCGGCATATTATGTATGATCTGCATTTTGTACGCAGGCCCTTGCTGATAATGAACCAGATTTTTAAGTAATACAGCTGGTCAGAACTTTGATCTTTCGTAACTGTTTTCAGGGCACATCAACACAAGAGCCTGGAATTGCGTTGAAAAGTAATGATGCGGGTTTGGTCCGTGAGGATCAAATGAGAGGCAGGTTTGGTTAATTGAGGTCCTGTGACATGATGACGATGGGCCAGTTGTCTTCCATCAACAACACTAAATAACTAAATAACTTCCTGAGTGGCAGTTCATTAAGAATGCAACATGCATATGAGCCATAGAAGTGGTCTTTTAAGATGTAACTCCAACAGTGTAATTATTCCATTCTTGTTACCGGTATTCACACAGGAGCTCCATCGCAAATCACTGCTCTTCAAGTCTCTGTAGATCTTGTTCGTTCAATAATCCCCAGAATTTCATTAAATACATCTTGAGATCTCTGATTTTAGGATAACCTGATCAAAGTACATGGCATCGTGGAAAATGAAACTTCAGCACGTAATGTTCTTGACTCTAACTTTTCATACCGACACGAGGCCGTCCAGTGATCGACAAGTGTTCATCACGTATTTTTCCAATCGAAACAATGCGCAGAGCCATACTCTGGTGTTGCAGCAAATGCTCCCCTCTCTGACTCGGTCTATATATAATATATTATATATTAAGTATACATATATATAATATAGTATAATAAAAAATATTTATAATACTATATATACATATATATATTATTATATATATTCTTATATATATATATATAAAGCTATAGGGGAACATTACATCTTATATAGGATATTTAATTCAAGGATGAATGCGATTATGTTTTTGATTTTGAAAGTTGGAGAGTCTGCATAGATAGGTGTTAAGTGTGGATCTTTGTTAAAGTTAGCAGTTTTATTCTTGCTTAAGATGTGTCTGGTTTACCTTTGTACATTATATTTTCTTGGTTCAGGTAATGTTATGTTGGACTTATTAATATGAAGACAGTTTTGTGACGAACTGCAGATACTTCGTCGGTCTATACTGATAGTTACACACAAGGTTTTAGGAGTGGAGTTCTTTCTTACAATATTACCATGTTAATGTGAATTAACCAGTTGTTAATGTAGAGACAATTGCTTGGCAAAGTGTGATAAGTTACGTATTTGCACTGCTATGTTAGTTACTGTTACTGGTGTTAAGTGCGGTACTTTTGTTAATGTTAACACTTATTCCTGCTTTAGATGTGTTAGGTTTGTTGTTGTACTTTATATTTTCGTAGTTAAGTTGATGCTATGTTAGCTTTATTAATAGTGAAACTTTGTTTCAATCTTCAGCAGAACTATTTGATCTGTAATGATAAGTTACCAACACGTTAATGGTAAATTTTTGTTATATAATACTATGCTAATGTAAAATAACAGCGAATATGTTAGAAAAGTGTAAGTAGGGTACGTCTTTGTATGCTATGAATATGTTAGTTACTTTACTTGTGTTATGTGTGGAACTTTGCTAACGTTAATAGTTTATTCCTGTTTAAGATATGCTAAGTTTGTCGTAGTATGATAGTATTCATAGTTCAGATGATACTAAGTAAGCTTTATTAATGTGAAAACTTTGTTTACGTCAACACATATATTGTTGGATGTTTGTATAAAGAACTTGATTTTTATGTTATGGTTTATCCAACAAAGTGATACTCAAAATGTGACCTTAATCAGATCAGAATCAATAAGTCACAGATGGTCGGAGGGAGGTTGTGAGTCGACGTGTGGAAGCTATGAATCTTACTGAGCAATTAGGTCATGTAAAAACGTAAATTGTAAGTTATAAACATAAAAAGAATAAGGGAAATTTTATTTATTTATTTATATTATTTTATTTATTATTTGTTTATTTTGTTATTTTTTCTTGATGGTTCTGAAACCATGTTTTTCGAATCTACAGACCCAATAACATATAGAAAGACACCAAAACACTGGTATCAATTAACTAATATTTAATAACTCGGACCGGGCACGGGCCAAACACCCAGTGTGGCTGTTAACTCCCTGCTCTACTGAGATCAGTTTCCTTCTTCATTCTCCTTCTTGTTCATTGTTCACTCCTTCTTTTTCTCCTCCTTCTACCTCTGTTTTGCACTCTGTGCTCTTTTTTTTCAGTCAGGATCCCCCTCTTTGGGGGTCCTAGACACCCCATACGGTCTTATAACCATCATATTCGAACTCTACGACCTTGAAAACATATATAGGGACACCAACATTGAGTAGGCTTATACGACTGTTTATTAAACTCGGCAGCCGGCAAAGTGGCTCCGAGCCCGGTGCCGGAGCCAACTCCAACAGGATTCCAATACTAGACTCTTTCTAGAAAACTAACTCTGCAAGTCATCTCACCAAGGTGTCAGGCCTTCTACGCACAATTTAATTTTTTTTTATGGGGGGGGGTCCCCCTTTGGGGGAGGACCCAGTGGGATGTAACTTCGTCTATGACGAGGTTACGTTATCCCCAAACGGGGTACCAAGTTTGACAGAGATACCATGTCTCAAACTCTAGCCAGAGCGTGGTGCGAAACGGAGCAATGCGGTGCGGTGCGGTGCGAGGCGGTGCAGGGCGGCGCGAGATAGTGCAGAGGCTGAACCGACGCTGAAGGACACGCAGAGGGACCGTTAAAAAAACACGGGACTCAGAAGTGATCCCCTTTCGGGGATCACTTCTGTGCGACGTAATAATATAATAAATAATAATACAAACAGACAAACACAGACCTTCGGTCTGTGTCTGTCGGTAAGACAACCTTCGGTCTGTCTGACCTCCAAATGGTCGTTTTAGGCCTAATGTCGTCGCTCGCGTGCAGATCACGACAACAAAGCGCGTAAGCGCAATATCAGCGTCCACCCTCGGGGGTGACCCCCCCTCTATATACATCCTACAGACTTGAAATTTACACGGATTCGAGCTTATCCCATACATACATTATATAATCCAAGTTTCAGACCTATATCTCTATCCTGTCATATCGAAAAGGGGTGGGATATGGGTCAATACGAGTCTTCCGATCACTCTAGTAATAAGTAATTATACGTTACTATATATATATATAATATAAGTATATATATATATACTATATACTATATTAGTATATAGTAGTATATATATATATATATATATATACTATATATAATATATATCTAATAATATATAATACTAGTAGATATTATAATATATATAATAAGATATATAATATAACGACTGATGAAGAACCCCAAACTGAAGAACAAAACTTAAAAGGCGTTATAATGAACGAAAAGCAACTAAATCTTAAACCTATTCACTTATTGTTTTTTAAAGATCTAATTACATGTTAATTTACAAGAGCAGAAAATACTGTGGTTTTAAAGGCAAAATGATGAAAAAAAGTAAGTAGAATTAAGCACCGTATTTAGTCTTGCGGGAAGGCCTAGTTTATTGAAGTAAACATTTTTGTTTCTCTATGGAGACATGCAATTACATGACGCTCCTCATTGTATTGTAATATACGACCATAATTATAACATAATAGAATAAGGCTATTTTTCTTTTAGAAAGAGGAAATTGTTTCTTGAATTTTCATTATAGGCATATTGAAATTTAATTATTATTAAAATATTTATTAAGTATTAATATTAATATTATTTTCATCCCACTAAAGTATAAAAATGTAATTATTTTTTTTATCGTTAACATAGGTAAGCATTCATTGCATGATTTGCATTCATGGAGAAAATGCCACTGATATATTAATAGAGTAGTAATATATATATAATGTATATATATATAGTATATATATATATAGCTAAGTATATATATAATATTATATTATATATGATATATATATACTATTTATTATAGTATATATATATATATTGTGTTATCTAAGGGGAAAAGAATAAATAAAATGATGAATGGTGCGACTTTGTGTTTATCATTGAGGCAACTAATAATCAAATAAAAAATACTAAAATGTGCACATGTGAATATCACTCGTGCGTATGTTGTACGTAATAAGGGGTTAATGTGTAGGTATGAAATAAATATGTGACTTACAAGACTTATTCCTATTTCCCTTCCGATTTCATACATATCTATTTATTTTATTTTGTATTTTTTGTCAATGTAAAATCCACCACGGCTCACAAAGAAGTGGCCACACTGGGTTGAAAAAATATCAACACCATGGGTGGTTTCTGGCATATATATTAATGTATATATAAATATATTATATATATATAGGTATATACTATATATTATATATAGTATATATAGATATATACTAATACTATATATATATATATATATATATTATAAGTATATATTGTGCCTATGCCCTATATATACGCGTAATAGGTATATAGTAGTTATATATATATATATATATATATATATAGTAGCTATATATTTATAGATATATAATATATATATTATATAGTATATAATATATATATACTAGCTAGCTAATATATTTAATATAGTACCGTAGATATATAGTATATGATATATTTATAATATATATATATATATTTATATATATATATAAGTATGTATATAGTATATATATATATATTATATATATATATATATATATATATATATATATATATATATATAATATATATTTTTCTATTTTATTATTTATCTATTTTTTTTTTTTTTTATATATATATAAAGTATATTTATAATATATATATTATATATATATATATCCGTATATATATATATTATATGATATATTATATATATTATATATATATATATATATATATTATATATAGTAATATACTATTATTATAGTAATAATATAATCAGGGTTGGGAATTTTTTTGATTTTTTTAGAAAAAAATCAAATTTTTTGATTTTTTTGTTTTTTGATTTTTTTGATTTTTTCAGATTCGCGAAATATATATTATATATATATATATATATATAGTATATATATATATATATATATATCATATATATATACTATATATATAATATAGTATATATATATAGTATATATATATATAATATATATCGATATATATATATATATATATAAGTCGCAGTCAACCCATAATAATTAATAATTAAGATAATATTTAAATGAACCGCAATGAAACCTCTAGAATGTCCCAGGTTAACTCATAATATATAAGAACCCAGTACTTAAGAGCCGCATGGTCGCTATTTAACTGTCCAGTCAACCAATAAAAATTAATAATTAAGAAGCCGCAATTGCCACTCTAGAATGTCCAGTCCACCCATAATAAAATAATAAATAACAGAATAATTCACTTAAGAAGATGTATGGGCCCTATCTAGACTATCCTAATCAACCAATAATAATTAAGAAGCCACATTGATTCCTCTAGAATGTCCCAGTCAACTCAAAAATACGGTAAATAACAATAATAAGAAGCCGCATGGTCCTTTTCAGACTTTCCCAGTCAACAATAAAAATTAATAATTGAGAAGCCGCATTGTCCCAATCAACCCATAAAAATTTAGAATAAGAATAAATTTTTAATAATTGTTTGTAATTAATAATAGTATTTATAATGAGAAGAAGCCACATGGCTTCATCTAGAACTGTCCAGTCAACCAACAAAAAATTTATAAATAAGAAAATAATAATTCAGAAGAACCGCCATGGCGCCGTATCTAAATCTTTTTTCTTGTATTTTCCCAGTTCAACCCATAATTAATACATTAAGAATAATTATTCTTAATTTATTTTTGCTGTTTGACTGGGACAGTCTAGATAGGCCGATGCGGCTTCTGAAGTTATTATTCCTTATTTATTAATTATTATGGATTGACTGGGGACATTCTAGAGGGGGCCAATGCGACGTTTTTAATTATTGTTCTTAATTATTAATTATTGTTGGTATGACTGGGACAGTCTAGGGGACAGTCCATGTGGCTTCTTAATTTAAATAACTTTTATTAATTACAGTTAATTATTATTAAAATAATTCTTAATTCCTATTTTTATGGGGTTGACGGACTATCTAGGGGCCAATGCGGACTTCTTAATATTAATTTTATTGGCCCGACTGGGACAGTCTAAAAAGGACCATGCGGCTTCATAAGTATTATTCTTATTTATACTGAGTTGACTGGGAGATTCTAGAGGGATCCAGCTTCTTAATTGTTATTTTTATTATTAATTATTATTGGTTGACTGAGACAGTCTAGATAGGCCATACGTCTTCTTAAGTATGATTCTTATTTTATTATTTATTATGGGTTTACTGGGACATTTCTAGAGGGGCCATTGTGTTATAGTTCTTAATTATTAATTTTATTGGGCTGACTTGGGACGTCTAAAAAAGGACCTATGCGGCTTCCTTGTACTTATTCTTATTTATTATGGTTAACTGGGACATCTAGAGAGAATGCAGCTTCCTAATTATTTTCTGAATAATAATTAAGAACTGCATTAACGCTCTCTAGACATGCCCAGTAACCCATAATAAAATAGAATATACAAGAAGCGTAATGTCCCTTTTTAGACTGTCTAGTCCAATAAAAAAAAATTATATTAACGAATTGGATTCTTTAGCTTATTGCATGTCCCAGTCAAACCCATAAACAAATATATAAAATAAGAATAATACTTAAGAAGCAGTCATAGAGCCTATCTAGACTGGTCCCAGTCCACCTAATAATAACATCAATATTACTATATATATAATATATACTATATATATATATATATAATATAGTATAAATATATATATTATATATATATATATAAATATATATAATATATATTATAGGTGATATATATAATTATATTGATATAATTATATATTAGCTATATATATTATATAGTTATAATTTAATAATAAATTATAAAATAATAATTTAATGAAACCGCATTGACGCCTCTAGAATGTCCCCGTCAAGCTACCATAATAAAATAATAATAATACTTAAGAGCCTCATATGGTCTTTTAGACTGCCCAAGTCAACCAATAAAATATTAATAATTAATTTAAGAACCGCATTGGCCCTTCAGAATCCAGTCAACTCATAGATAAATATACAAATAATAAAAAGAATAATACTTAAGAAGTCAACCAATAAAAAAATGTCCCAGTCGAACCATAATAATTAATCATTAAAATTATAATTCAGAAGCTGCATTGGCTTTCTAGAATGTCCCAGTCAATCCATAATAAATAATAAGAATAAATAATCATTTAAGAGCCGCATGGGCCCTATCTAGACAGACTCACGCCTATTCTATCTAGCAAAAATCTATCTCCTCGTATGCTTTACCGTTTGCACCCTTCAGCATATTATGTCTTTTTTATAAGGGTGCTAAAATTGTAGAAAATATTCAAATACTAGCCTAACATATCTATTATACGGCAACATTATACAAAAACAAAATATATAATAGTTTTTACATCTGGCATTAAATTTCAATTTTTAACCCTAGCGCCTAGCTCTGGTCAAAATCTTACAATGGAAACAATGAACAGCAACATTAAAGAAGGTTACAGATTTAATGGGTTACAATGGCAATAGTTTTTGAAGAATTGAAAAAAAATATATTTAAAAACTTCATAATATATATAGGTTTTATTATTTTTTTATTTCTATTAAGTTAAATCACTTAAAGACTCAACAAAAAATAACGAAAAATAATAAAAAATATTAAAAAATCAAACAAAATCAATAAAATCAAAAAATCATGATTTATTTATAAAAAAATCAAGTAAAAAAATCAATTGATTTTTTTCATTTGATTTTTTCGTGCCAATCCCTGTATATATATACTATATATATATAGTATATAGCATATATATATTATATAATCACTAGCTTTATAAATATAATATAAGTATATTCAGACTACGGTGATGTATGTAGTACAAGGTGTATATATAGTATATAATATATAATTAATATGTAGGCTAATATATATATAGCTATTATATATATATATAATATTTATTTATTTATTTACATAGACATTATATAAGTGCTCGTATTCGCAAGAGAACTGCAATATATATCAAAAATGTGCAACTCATTCTCCTGGATACATGGTTATTGATCCCAAAGATTGTCACAATTACTATACTTGTATCTTAGATTCCAACGGAAATGTTGTTCCTTCAGATTATTACAATGCGTGTCCGAGTGGATATTATTTTAAAGAATCTAACCAAGATTGTTACTCAGGCTCTTGCACCAACGTCTGCCTTAATGCTTGCCCACTCGAGTGCACTCATTTTACATACGAGAGAATTGCGGACCCGTATGATTGTTCTATTTTCTATACATGCATACCTGAACAATTAAAAGTGAGAAGTGAGTGTCCATCTAACGCTCCTTATTTTGATGGCCTTGCATGCACTTCATACTCATCTTCTTGTTGTGATACATGCCTCCCCTTTTGTTCAATTCCTTACACAGAAGTTCCTGACCCATTTAACTGCACAAATTACTACAATTGCAAAGTTGTTGGAGAGCCAAGTGAATCGGACCATTACAGCTGCCCGGAATCTGAAGTTTTCAACACGTCTCTTGGAAAGTGCAACTTTGAGGACCCAAGTAACCCTTGTGTTCCTTTGTGTTTAAACCCTTCCACGGAAACACCTGGACAAATTCCATAAAATATTAGGGAAATTAAAAATAACTATCTATTAAGTTTACTTAAATATTACTTTTTAATATTAATTAATTATTATTTTTGAGTTTATGAATGAATATATGATATATATAATATATTATACTAATATATATATATTATATATATATATAGTATATAGTATAATTATATATATATATATATATATATATTATATATATATATATTATACTATTATAATATTAGTATTATATATATATATATATATACAAAGGTGGGGCACGTAATGGGAAAGTTAACGTCGTTAATTCTTAATCGTCAACAAAAAAATTAAAAAAAATTAAAATCATTAAAGCGTTTATCGTAAAAATGTAGGGGAAGTTAAAGTTATTTTTTATTTTTCCCCTTTTTAATTTTTTTTTTTTTTTTTTTTTTTTTTTTTTAGCAGTTATCCTCCACACCACTCACGGGTAGAGGCCTATTCAAGAAGGTCATGCTGCACTGCCAAATCTCATCCGCTTAAAGCTGCAAATTACGCCAGATGAATATCTAGACGCAGCTTAAAGTGAGGGAGATTATAATTCCAGCAGGAAACACAGAAGATTGGACAAGGAGTTCCACAGAACAGTGGGTGAAGGAAACAAGGAAACAACCGTTAGCAAACTATGCCTGAGAGTTATTACCCAATATCCTACACAAACTCCGTAGCGCGAGATACATGCACCGTCCTTGTGCTACTAGGAGCCGTGCGTGTAAGGTGCGTAGGTGGACAACGCGAGTGGATAGGATATGTTGCCTAAGTCGACACTGCCAGCTGCAATACCTAAGGAAGAGAGATAAAGCACCAACATCGCGCCGCAAAAGATAGAAGGAGATCAAGTAAACTGGAGAAGTAACATAATATTTATTCGAGTCCATTTTTGGCTTTTGATTCGAACCTCTTAGTCCAAAGCCGGGTGACCAAAAGCACGCACTAAGAGTATGAGAACAGTACTCTATAGCAGGCCGGGGTGGATGAACCCTTGTATAGCTGGAGTAACTGAGAAGAAGGTAAACAAGTCTCGCAGTCATAAACAGAACTCAGACGCAGTATACTAATAAATAGATCAGTTGCACACCTTAAAGATCGTGGGTTTCCCAAGAATTTTTTTTTATTTAATGTAAAGGCCAGGATGTTTATATTGTCAACAGAGAGACGAACGAGAAACCGTCAAAAGAGATAGGAAAGTGTAGAAGGTATTTAGAGAGGGAGATTTGTAAGTTGGTTTTTAAAGAATTGAAATTTCACAAGGTGAGACGACCCCACCCGCAAATCCTATCCAGATCAGCGAGTGGAATCGGAAAGATTAGACCGAGAGGCAATTCTAGAAAGTACAAAGATGGTATGGCCAGATTTAAGAGAGTTGAAGACTGAAGGGTGAGTCAAATCGGCATGTGAGTGATAGAGTTAGATGTGCAGGTGAGAAGATCATTAATGAAAGTAAAAAAATAAAGTAAGAGATGAGACGAAACCCTGAGCAACTCCACTATTTGAAAGACAAAGAAGAAGAAGTCGCTCATCAACCAACAGCCGTTATTTAGCGACTTGAAAGAAAACTAACAAAGAGAAGGCGGAAAGGAGGGGAGCTTGGAGAGCAATGATTGCGCTGCCATATCCGAGTCTAATATGCTTTGGATCTGTCTAATGCGCCACTACGCAACGTCTGCCACGTAGTTCCTAAGAGCGGAACACCAATAAATCGGTTCATAATAGGAAAGTATAGTCGCGTTAAGACTTTTGGAACACCAAACAACCGTAACTAGCGATTCGGAAGAGGAATGAGTGATTCCCAGATGGTCTAAGAAGTGAGAGTTGAGAGGGTTTCAAGATCTTAGAGTAAAAGATCTTAGATAGAAGCTATAGGGCGATAGTTAAAGAAGGATCAGAGCGGCTTTCCTTTTTCGGAATAGGTTGGACATGTGCGTGCTTCCCTAACACTGAGGGAAAGCGCTATTATTAAGACATAGAGAATACTAGTTGAACGAGGGGTGGTGTCAGCACGTAGCACTTCCGCTTACAAAAGCTCGGCTTTTTCCAACCATTGTGTTAACATACTTAAGATGGATACTAACCGAGTAAATATAAACCATTTTGAGCCATTGAGTCACGAGAGAGTTAGGAAATTTGAAAAAAAAAAAAAGTTTATCTCTTATCGAATCAAATCTAATACAATTTAAACATCTGAAAGAAAATAGTTTTAATAAACTCGTAAATTAAGTTAACGCGTTAATGGATGTAGGGGAAATTTTAACACGTTAATGACCTGGTATAATATGTTTTTCTGTAAATTAACGAAAGGTTAAAAGTAAGCAGAAAAATTTACGAGTTATTAAGCAGGATTACGCTTTAACGCGTTAATGCCGACCCACCTATGTAATATATATATATTATATATTATGATATATAGAATTAATATATATAGTATATAATATATATAGTTATATATATATATATATTATATATATATATATAGTATATATATATATAAATATATATATTATATATATATATATATATTAATATAGTAGTATATATATATGTATGCGAATTTGTTTGTGTTTGAATAGTATATAATATATATGAATATTATTTGATTAGTATTGACTCAGAAACTTTAGTGTCAAAAACTTGTTACAAATTGAATGAACATTTAAAAGGAATTGAATTAAATAATGTAAAATTTTAAGTCATTAAATAATTAATAAATGAATAAAATACTTAGTTTCTCTTTATCTTCATGTAATATTTTAATAAAGACAAAATAAGTTTCTATGTTACCTATCTTGGCAACGTATATATCCATACATATATTAATTATATTATGATTATTATGTCAGATTATGATGATTATTAGTATATATATAAGTTTGATTATAACAGTATATTTTGATTGATTATTTTTATTATTATTGAGTTGAATTATTATTATATTATTGATAATTTCTTATTATTATTATTATTAATTATTATTATTATTATTATTATTATTATTATTATATTATTATTAATTATATTATTATTATTATTCAGCGAACGGTTGATATTAGATTAATCAGTTAAGGTCTATAGTTAAATATGAAAGAGCGATCGATCTCACTGAAATGAGTCGTCTCACTGAATTGAACTGCCCGTGAATGGTAATATAAGAGTATAAAAAACGAATTAACAAAGCCTCTCTTTCCTTTCATGTGTTTAATACAGGGTGGTAAAAAAAAAAAAAAAAAAAAAAAATTTTTAAAAAAAAAAATAAAAAAAAAAGAACAATGCTTTTAAAAAAAAAAAAAAATTTACCTTTGAAATAAATATATTAACTTACATATAGTATTTACATCATTTATATTAATTTTTTTTTTTAAGTTTGTGAGCCAAAATATTATATCAAGTAATAAAAAACAATTTAATTTAAAAAAAAAATGGTTTTTCACTTTTTTCAAGAACATATATAGAATTAATTTCAAATATATATATATATATATATGTATATATATATATATATATTATATATATATATATAAGTATATATATACTATATATATATATATATATATATATATATATGAGTGAGTAGAGGGTATATATCATCATTATTATTTGTTTAGAGTATATATATATATATACATATATAATATATATATATATATAATAATATATATACTATATCTATCATATATATACTATCAGGGGCGAGTAGCAGGGGGGCTGAAGGGGGCTGCAAGCCCGCCCCCCCGAAATTATCGATGCAGTGCAATTTTTTGCAGCTGAAAACAATAGCTACAAAATATATATATATATATATAAATATATATATATTTATATATTATATATAATATATATATATATATATTGTTATAATAGCTATAATATTATATTCAGTAGTGATATTATCGTTAATATAAATATATAATTATTATACTATATATATATATATATATATATTACTATATTTAATATATATATTAGTATAGTATATATATATATAATATATATATAATAATAGTAGTATTTTAATTAAATTTACAAAACTAATTATAAAATTTATTAAATGTATATATAATTCTTTATCATATATACTATATATATATAGTATGTATCATTAATATATATAAACTATAATACTATAGTAAATATATATACGTATATATATATATATATAATATATATATACTATATATACTACATATATATATTATATATATGAGATAATATTGAAGCTCTTATTGCAGAAACAAAATGGCGTAAGGAGCGATATAGGACAAACACTGAGGAACAGGACATCAAGATAAAGATGGTGCTGAAGGAAAATAGAGAAAAACTTGTACGAAATGATTGAAACTATACGTTTATGTGGCCAACAAGGTCTTGCATTAGGGCTCAAGTGACTCTGGACGTATGAATTATCAACTCCAGCTGAAAATGAACGGAAATTTTTAGAAGCCTTCTAGGTTCGAGCAATATGGAGGTGAGCCAGGTTTGGAAGACCATTTCTTTTATAATTCTACAAAACTACATTATAATAATTGTCTCGACGCTATACATGAGATGAATAATTACACTCATATATACACTTCAAATAAATGGGAACATTGAAGTTATTAATGAACATTTTTTTTTTTAGTATTAAAAGTGGAAAGATCAGATAATTCCCAAACAGAACTGTTTTCACTTTGTGTAAAGGTAGCGATTGGTGGTGAATTGCGTAATACTGCCTTTTCCTTAAGAGGAGGATTGTTTTACCATTGTGTTCCGCGTTTATAGATATCGTCAGGGACCAGTAAACCATTGACAAAACGAATTTAGGAAGGGGACTTAGGCTAATCTTGGTTTTAAAACTCCGAAAATTATAAAGAGGGCCAAAGATATGATGAAAGCCTCTTCCGATGAGAAGGCGAACTCATGAAGAAGTCGCAATCTGTTTATTCGGAAGATGAATATCTAAAGCTCTAATAACACACGATTGGATAAGCACCTCTCGCGCTCTCACACATCTTTGTCTTCAGATTCTTAATCATCTTCACTTTCGAAACGTTTTAGGAATCATCTCTGAAATTGCATCTTTTTTTCGAAAATTCGAGTCGAAGCGCCACAAAACTTCTGAAGATGATAAAATAAAAAGAGTTTTTTAGGAACAAAAATAACAAGTGGATCAAAGATGTGCGTGACCAGATGGTGTGAACAGCATGAAGCGGTTTTTCTTTTTAGAGACTCTTGTGCCGAATACATGTGATCATTGGAAGAAATAAAAGAAGGCCTGGGGAATTACCACAGAAAGCTACTTCGTTGTTAATTCATTCAGTATTTGAATTTTATAATACAATTAGAAACAAAAAGTAGAGATATTTTAAATATAACCTACACCTTGTCAAAACTGTTACAGAGTGTCCATTTGGACATTGTTAATGCAATAAACTTAGTGAATTGCCATCTACATTATTCAAACTTCTCGAAAAAGATAGGACAAATGCAGACACAGAGTTTAAAACCATATTTATATATCTAAAAAATATATGCGATAACTTAGGTATTGAAATAACAATTCCAAGAACTACGAAGTTCCAGAAACATCGTTGTTAATGTGCCTACAGGTCAGATTCCGACATACGACAATATTACCGCAGAACATCTCAGTGTTTTATTCCGTTAATTGATGATTCTGATTTTATCGTTGACTGATCGAATTTCTCTCGCATGAACACTCTCATTAATTCACTTGCGAGTAAATTTTACTAGAAAAGTGCAATGTACCTTATAAAGTTATAAGCATGTGGATGATTTGGGTAGACCGACCTTCAGACCGTCACGAGGAGTACCTAAAAGAAGAGTGGTGTCTGGCAGCGTAAATGTGTAGAGAAAATGAAAAACAAAAACTGCGCGAATCGGTGCTTTGGTTAAGGTGTAACAAAGGAGTTTCCTAGGCATTGCTACTGTACTCACCTGAATATCTTAGCAGTACTGCCTGTATCCACCGCAACATTAGAAAGAACATTTTCGATATTACGGCGTTGCAAACGCATTTACGGAATAGTGTTGGAGATGAAGGGATCGCATTACAGGGTCTTACTTTACTGTCAATCTCATTCGAGACTGCAGCACAGGAAGTGCGAGCATGAAAATATGTTTGAATCGCCTCAGTCAAAAAAGCAATGAAAAGCTGAAATTTGGACTTATAAAACGATGGTCAAGCATTGTACGTATGAAGAATTATGATATATATTATCTAATAACTTATAATATATATACGATATATATAAGAATATATTATTATAATAGTATAAGTATATTAGTTATATATATATTATATTATGATATAAGTATTATATTTAATATATAATATATATGTATTATATATATATATATATTTAGCTATAATATATATCATTATATATATATATTATATATATATAAATATCTTATACATAGTATCTATGATAGAGGAGGTGAGGATAACTATATATATAGTACTGGGGTATACTCGAGATTGAACGGCGGAGAGTGAAAGATCGACCCTTGGAAAACTAGCGTGGGGAATTTTTTTAATTACCGTGTGAATTTCCGCCCTTCTATCGACGAGAAGAAGGTTTCTTTCGAAACATAAAAAATATTAAATTAATAAAATAAAAAATTAATAAATTAATAAATTAATAAATAAATACAAATAAATAAAATAAATGAAAATAAATAAATAAATTAATAATATCTAATTAATAATTTATAAAAAATAATAAAAAAAAACAAAAAAAAAAAAAAAATTAAAAATATATATTTTACATTTGTATATATATATATATATATTATATATATATCTGAATATTATAAATATAATATATATATACATATATATATTGATATGATGTATCGTATAATACATGTTTAGAAAATGCTTTCAATGTCAAGAGGTGAATATATCACACGCACACACACACGACACACACGCGCACCGCAACCGCACCGCACCGCACCTCACGAACATGGAATACCGCCGGTGCCGGATCGTAACTGGATACGAGTTTGCTACAGTATGAGTATCTCATATCAAACTTGACACCTTGCCATAGGGAGACAGGTAACCTCCGCTACGACGAGGTTTACGTGGCTATAGCACACACAATAGGGGGGGTTCGCTAGCCCCAACCTAGATATTGGACATAGAAGGCTGAAAACTTGGTATACCACCCTTCATATAAGGTAACCACATCATAGATATGGAAGTTACTAGCCGTACACGAGCCCATACGTGGTACCTCCACCTAAACCTGAAATAGATTGACATACAGAAACGACGAAACTTGGTATATCTCACCCTTCATATAAGGTACGGTCGACGATCAATATATGAGGGTTAAAATAGCCGTACAGCACCAAAGGGAGGGTCTGCAGCCCCTCAAACCTAGAAATATTAACATAGAACGATGAAACTTGTATACCACTTCACTTTTCCAGGAGGAGATGAAGGAAAAGAGATAATTAGTGCCGTAACCGACCGCCCAAAGGGAGGTCTTTCGCCCCAAACCTGAAATATGTACACATAGAACGCTGTAGACGAAACTGTTTTTATTACCAGCCCTTCCTATTAAGGCACCGCTCCGTGATGTAGTTGAGCTATATTGGATCTATATGTCGAGTGGTATTTGATTCAAAGTCATTATTTTTTACTCTAAATCTTGTCTAGATTTTTGCCTTACGCCTAAACCAGTATATCATTCACTATAAAGTCCCTTTCATCCAGTCAATCTTTCCACTGCTCTTCTAAAATATCTATTTACATACTCTCTAGCAGAAAGGCCGTAAATCAACCACATCACGAGAACCACCCTCTTGTCTCAGGTCCGTGATCTAGTGATGGAGTTGATATCAAGTGTAGCAGTTTTTAGACGAGAGAGATTGTAGTGTTTTACAGTACACTAAACAGTAAATCAGTAGAGTCAAACTAACCATCGCCATCCACCTGAACCACACACTCCTACACCCTTAGCGCATGATCTAGTTGATACTACTGATCTATTGATGCTAAATTGAATCTATTGATTCAAGTCGATAATATTTTTTTTATAACATATACAACAAAAACTTTTATTATTTTTGAACCTTTTAATCTTTGAAAACTTTTTGTTTTGACTAAAAAAATTATTCTTTTTTTATGTTTATAACTTCAAAAAATTTGTTTGGCGTTTAAACATACCCTAAACGCAGTAAATCATAATCAGTAAAGCAAGTAGAATCAGTACATTATTAAATTCATTGTATCGGCTCCAGTCAACCTTTGACCTTTAACCTTTGACCTTTAATCTTTGATTATTTGATCTTTTGATCCAAGTCTATATTTTTTATAAAATGGTTGATCGTTTTAACATACCCTAGAAGCAATGTAAATAGTAAATTCAGTAAAAGTAGAATCAGTAAATCAAGAACTGCTTCCAGCCACACCAGCTCCTACCGACTTAACCACTGATTCTATATGTTGATCTATGATCATAGTTGAGCAAGTCATATTTTTTATAAAATTGATATGTCTTACATACCCTAAAGGCCAGTAAATCAGTAAATCATTAAATCAAAGTACCATCCAGCACCCCTCCTACCCCTACTCATTCGTGATCTATTTATCTATTGATCTATTGATCAGAGGTCATTTTACTAAATATCAGTAAAGCAGTATAGGCGTAAATCAGTAATACAAACCATCCATACATCCACTACTGCCCCTCGATCCATCGATCTACATCGATCTATTGTGCCTCTATTGATCCTACCTTGAGATTCAAGTCACATTTCGAGTATCATTTTGGATAAACAGTACGAAAAACAAATTCTTTAATAAACAATAATATAGAATGTCTGCTACACGTAACAAAGTTTTCTACATTTAATAAAGCTTACTTAACAACATCTGAAATAAACATATACTATGAAATATAATGCACAAGACAAACCTGACACACACCTCAAACATGAATAAAACTGTTAACAGTTAACAAAGTTCCACACTTAACAACAGTAAAGGTACTAAGATAGCATAAAGAAGAATCGTAACTTATTCCTACTTTGTTATGCATATCGTTAAAATACTAATGATGAGCTTATAGAAGAATCAGTAATCTTTGGTATAAATGTATAAAAAATTGGTTAATTATCATACTGATCGGCGAATATACTCTAACGTAATACAGTTTTCCACATCAAGTAAGCTAACATACGCGTATATGAAACTAAGAACAGTCTTTCTGCAAAGACAAACCTAACACTACCTTTGAAGGCAAACAATTAACACTTCACGTCATATAAGAAAATATAGAAAGGGACTAACATAGCATAGCCAAAAACGTAACCTATTCATACTATGTCTACATTAACTTGGTAATATTTTAAAAAAAAAATATTATCATAACCTTCTCTAACATTATCATACAGACCAAAGAATATATGCTAACGTATACAAGGTTTTTACATTACAATAATAATATTTAACGATAAATTTATTCAACAACCTACCTTAACGATGCATAATTCCCCAAGTAATAATTGCTAACAATATCAAAGGTTTTATCCAAACATAACATAAATAAGTCCATTGAAAAAATTCCTGGTAAAGTTTTAATAGTTTACTGATCGCTAAAGCAAGTAAATCAGTAAATCAAACACCAGCCCCCCCCACCCCTACCCACCCTTCCATGATATGGATCTATTGGATTTGTCAGGTCACATTTCGGAGTATATTTCGGATAAACATTATCATAAAATAAGTTCTTTATATACTAGCCAACGAAATTATATTGCTAACGTAACAAAGTTTTCAACATTAGATAAATCACTTACCACACAAAAGATGACGAATAAACACCATCATTACAACTTGATACCAATAAAGCGAACTAGTGGGAAGTAAAAAGCAAGTTTTCCATTTTTAGTAACAGTTATTTTTCATTGAAAAGGAGTTTAATTAATTAATAGAATAAAATATATATATTTTATTTTAAATATATTAATTAATGCTAAGCAGGGGCATGGATTCAACATAAACTGAACATGTTCTATATATCTCTCTAGAGATTCAACCCTTTGAAAGCTGTAAGTAGAAAAATGCAGTCTCAACACTAGTATACATTTTTATCCCGGCATATTTTTGGTTCCACAAAGCGCGCACTCAAGCCAGAGAGAAGTAACTTATCATGTTGCTAGTTATTAACACACTCCTGTATATCTCATTATAAACGGAAACACCACTATTTCGATGTAAATATATCGCAGATTAACCACCAATGACAGCTATATGTATTAAAAGTCCTGCAGTATGGTCGACGATCGTTCAAGATGTGAGTTAATTCGTTTTTCATTTAATCAAAGCCTGTAATATATTTCAGATGTTCGAACTGTGAAACCTATAAATGTATACCAGAAGGGGACACTAACGAAGGGTTTCCAATAGTTGCGTACATCAAGGCTTTTTACATTGTCATGCGAGAGAAAACAGCATCTATTCTATTAGAAGAACCTCTCAAACTGTCTCCACCGGTAGATATTTCACCACCAGTCGATGTATCAGATGACGCAGACATCACTTAGCCTTTACACCAGGTAATTCTTTTGTGAATCATCAGATGAATCATATGATGATTCTTCAGCAGAAATGAAATACTGGTCTTAGGTTATTTGTGACATCCTGCTAGGAGACATACAAATAATGTAACTCTGAACTCCACTTGTTTTACGATTAATATAAATGACACATCTTAGGTATTACGAAGGTCTCGTAAAGATATTCACCAACAATCGTAGAGGAAAGGTGGTGAGACTCACTCTATAAAACACAGCGAACATATTCTAACTGAGAAAGTCGCGAGATAGTACAACAGTCCCGCTAGAATGTAACGAGATTCTTTCCTTTCAACAATCAACAAAGAAAGTAACAGAATGCGAGATACGAACGAACCATGAAGAAGTCGAAAGTAACCGTAAATTAGCTGAACAACAACACAAAATATGAATACATATACTTAGACAAAAAAAACATAACAAAGTTTTAACCTGCAACTATCACATATAAAATAAGTTCTTTGAATAAAGATATCATGGAGTAAGATAGTGTAATCATCTTAGTGATCGGCTAAAGCAAACAGTGAAAATCAGCTGAGAGATCATAAATCAAACAGTCCAACCCGCGGCGAGAGTCCCAATATCCGCTCGCTTCTTAATGATCTACTTGAGCTTACTTGATCATCGAATCACAACCAATATTTCGAGTAAACGCAGTCATTTTGGATTGAGGAGAGCACACAACATCAAAAATAGGCTCGTGTGTTTCATATCTAAGCAAGCGATATTTGGCTACGTAACAAAGTCTATTTACAACATCAATCAAAGCTAAGCATATATATCATGAGATACTAAGATATAATGTACAACGACAAACCTAAGACAAACCTTGAATCGCCGAATAAACCGTCGAGAGCATTAACAAAGTTTCCATAACATAACCGGACCAAACTTATTTATTATTAGCGATATCATCTAAGTCTTTGAAAGATTCATTAATTTTCTTTAATTATATTAATTATGTATTATTTATTATTATTATTGATTATGTATAGTAAGAAATCGTTATTATTATTATTAGTTACTATTATGATTTTGCGCTAAGTTTGACAAAAGCGAACCGTAAGTCTATGCCATTTCATACGGTTCTTAGCACAAATGCAAACAGAAAATACCGCTTATCTTAAAATACAGTAGGTTCCAGATAGATATGGAAAGTTATCACGACAAATGTGCATATATATATATATATATAATATATATTATGTATTACGAGTAGTTATAATATATATATATATATATAGAGTATATATATATACTTATACTATATATAACATATATAACTATATATAATATATATTATATATGATATATAATTATAACAGAAAATTAAAAGAAGAAGAAGAAATTCTGAAAAGGTTACTTTATATATGTAGAGAGTGTGTCTCGAAGTGTTGATCATTGAAGAAAAATTTTTAAATTCTCTTCCGAAGTTTTCTTCCCAGTCTCTATCTAAATTCTTGCTTTCCGCGAATGAGTGTGATAAGCTTAAAACTTTCAACTACCAACACCACCCTTGCAGCCAATGCAGACATAGTGTATATAATATAATATATATATTATAGTAATATATTATTATAATGTATAATATATATGAGTACATATATAGTATAAGGGCAATATATAAGTTTAATGAGTATATCACCCTATACTATAATATATATAGTATACTAATAGGTGATGTAGTAGTATATCGAAATCAATTTGACGACGTAAAATATATTGATATCGGTAAAAGGGTAGTCAGGAAAATTTTACCCGATACTGATACTACTACTGACGACCAAATTTATCGAGTCGACTACTCGATACCGATACCCTCAAATAACGACTGATACCACTCAATACGATACCACTGATATCGGCTTGCATACACCTAATATATAATATAATTACACTACTATGAGTCATATATATATATATAACTAATATATTAAAATTATATATATATAGTATATATATATATTATGATATATATATGTATATATAAATATATATATATCTATATCATTTACTTCCAAGGGACAGTAATATTTATGTTATGTTTGCACAAAATGCGTGTTCAAATATGACTTGAAGCAGTAAAGCAATAATGCATGACCGGATGGGAGGGGGGATGATGTGGGATGCTTGCGTTATTGCCTTATTGAGATACTACCTTAGGGTCAGTAAAGAACATGTTTTTATAAAAAACTTTAAGAATTTTTTAGTAAAAACAAAAAATGGTTAATTTTTTATTAATAAAGAAACAGATTTTTTATACAATAATAAAACGTTCTACTCGACGTGCACATCTTGAAAGAAGTTAAAAAATAGTAAATGGCCGTAAAAGAACTACAGCTTATAATTGCGTCGCAACTAGAATATATTTATGCGTACTCGTCGCGCGTCAATATTGCGTGCGTCAATATTGCGTATGCGGTCACACGCATCGGTTTCGCGCTGGGTCGAACCAGTTTGCGCTTGGGGGCGCGCGCATTCGAGATCACGCGTTGACCCCTTACGCAACCCGTTAAGCAAAATAGGACTGACTATGGTGACTACTAGTACCACTGTTAGAGGGATGAAACCAGTGTATTCGATTTCAGCACCCTGCATTGATGACACATACATCATGCAAGTCAAAAGCAAGTTTTGGATTCAGGCACAGCACTACTCTGTCTGCTTCCATTCTAGTTCCGGCTCCGGCTCCGACTCTGGATTAGTGGTCCTTATCGTGAGACTACTCTGGGTCCGACTCCTTCCCTGACTTAGAAGCATGCCGACTGCTTATTTCCATCTAACTGAGGCCATGGAATAAAAAAAACTATTTGTGGTTAAACGCACTAAGTTCAGGTTCAAAAACTCAGAAACCGGTTTTCCTGACCTCTTAGACGGTCTCACCGACCTTAGAAACCCTTAATTTGACATCTCAAACGTCAAAATCTAACGATGCAATGAAAATTTCCAAGTCAACTGCCTACTTGACTTGGATTTCCTGACGGTTTAGAGATCCGAAATCATTACAAACGGTCGCGCCGACCTTAGAAACAATAATTTGACGTCTCAAACGTCAGAATCTATCGATGTACTGGAAATTACCAAGTCAACGGCCGACATAACCTGGATTTATTACCATTGGCTCTAGAGCCTTCTAAACCGTGTCGCAGTTCTTGGAAAAGCGTCGCAGCCATTGGAAAGCGTGCCGTTGTCATTGATGTGCAGTGCATTTTTTGGAAAAATCCCCGAGCACCTCCGGAGTTGGAGACCTTGATCAAGTCAGACGCTGACATGACTTGGTCAATCGTGCCCTGTGAAAAAAGTGCTAAAAAAATGCTAAAAGTGTCAAAAATGTAACATTATATATGGTCCTAGCCAAAAAATAAAAACAACTTGGAGGGGCATTTTCTCCTGACGGGGGGTGCAGGAATACGTAACCTTGGCTTCGATGAGGTAACACCACCAGCAATAACAATATCATGACGATGTTACGTCATCAAAAGTGGGGGTAATAATTATCTGGGGGATACAAACTCTCTAAATCCTCTAAAACCACCTCTAAATTTATTATAAGACACATATCAATATTCATTCCCTACTACTCTTCCTATCTTGCAGTGTTCATGGATGGGCTTTGAGCTATAATTGTGAGGTTCGTCTGCATAACTATTGATTTTTATAGAGGGAGACGTGGGTTGTGGTAAATCGTGCTTAAAAGATTAAAGAGTGTTAGTGATAACATGCGCCCTGTGGGACTCAATTGCATAATCTGTATGCTCCAGAGGTGTGGCGCCCTTGTTGGACTCTAGCTGTATATATATATATATATATATATATATATATAGCTACTAGGCGAGTGAGGAAGGGTGGTAGTAGGTTTTGGTTAAAACCAGTAAAGATATTTTGTGTTATATCAGTAAGTAGTGTAGTGGTAGAGTGTTTTTGTCTGAAACCATGTTGTGTATCTGAAAGGGATATGAAAGGGGAGTTTATGTTCAGGATTAACCTTTCGAGAACTTTATATATTGTTGATTAAGAGATTCGTAGGCAGCTGGAATAGGACGATCAAGAACACAAATCTAAAATTCATCTCTGATGAATAAAGGTGTGTGGAATAGATCCAAAGCTCTTCGCTACCCTTCACCTCCTGCAGGAGGGGCGATCCTATATATATATATATATATATATATATATATATATATATATATATATATATATATATATATATATATATATATATATATATATATATATATATATATATATATAATGTAAGAAAAGATGATGCCTTTATCGCTCCTCACACTTGATAAGATATAACAGCTACCCACCTGTAATTCAGAGAATCTATGCAAAAATATTACGCCTGAAGATAATCAATTCAGTTTTCTTTTCCTCATTAAAATATATTATCATACGTTACACAACCTTTTTCAGGTTATTGCGCTTAATTAGTGAGTGCATTTACCATGACTAATTGAACTAACATATTTATGTATCATTGGCTTTATAATTCTTAACAAAAAATGATGATAAAGATGGCTGTCTTATTCCTGAAGATATTTTGTAATTTTAATATTCTAAAACAGCTGGTCATAACCGTTTCCTTACCACATATCTCTTATAAATAGTTTTTGCCATTGCTGACCTCCAAGACTTAATTCAAGATTTCAAACCCTAGGTCTTATCAAATATTTAAGCTTCTCTTGAATTAAAATTGTTTTGAGTTTTCTTTTCTTTCATGTTTTCTTTCACTCATTCGTTCAATTTTTCTATTTTACCTAGAAAGTATGCGAAGTCTGTCTAAATCTTATAAAAGGGAATGATCCTTTAAACCAGTGATTCCCAAAGTGGTCTATATAGACCCCCAGGGGTCTTCAACAACCTGCTAAGGGTCCATGAAAGCTACAAAAATTTTGGGGGTTCATGAGATGTAAATGGGGGTCAACGATAGTGTATCTCATTCAAGCATTATATATTAATTAAATTAAATTAGTGTATTTCATAAAATTGTGTAATTTGTAGCCATTCGCTTTGAACGTAAAAACTTGCACATAATGATATACCAGTATCATCATGTTACACGCATACGCGCAGAGAAATTCTTGTCCATTCTTGTCTCAGAGCTTCGCGAAGGCAGCGCAGTAAGACTCGTACTTGCACCGACTTGTTCAATTATTCAGTCAATAAATACGAATGGGAGAGACAAATACGTTCATTTGTTTCCTGAATCTTGAAAAGGAAAGTGTTAAGAAAATATTTTCAAAAATATAAACTGGTAGTTAGGCATATACAAATTAAAGTGAATCTAAGTTAAAATGAATCAATGTCATTTTGTTTGGGAGCGCCGGAGAAAAGTAAGTACATTATTTTTTTATATAAAATTTTAGTTTTCTGCTCATAGTTAGCAAAGATAGATAAATTGCGCGATCATGACTCGAGTTTTTTTTTTATGTTGGGATGGCTTTAGTTTTTTGATGTTGCCATAAGCAGGGTTTTATTTATAATTAGGAAATCGTGAAACTTGAAGCAAGTGAGGGACAGAGGGATATTTCGCATTAGTCATGTTATAACTTTGCTATATATATATATATATATATAAAATTATATATAATAAATATCTATATCAGTTATATATATATATATAGATATATTTATATATATATATATATATATATATATTATATATATATATATATATATATATATATATATATATATATATATATATATATATATATATATATATATATATATATATATATATATATATATATACTATATATATATATATATATATATATATATATATATATATATATATATATATATATATATAAGTTTTAGCAAAAAATCATTGTCATGTAAGCAGGGGGTCTAACCAAAACCGAAAAAACATGGCAAGTGTTCTACGAGACAAAAAAAGTTTGGGGACCTCTGCTTTAAACAAACCTCATAAGGTGAAGTTACGTCGTTATAGAAACGCTATTAAAAAACTTTCTCGTAACGTAAAAAAAAATCTTAAAAATAAAAAGAAGTTACTACAGAAGGAGGAGGAGTATTCCTTCCATTTCGCTTTTCACTCATTGCTCCTTTGATAACTAAGTGGTTATCGTAATAATAAAGAAGGTTGCTGTATTACCATATAACGAGTACGAGAAAATGAAATATAATACATTACCCCAACAAATACTACAACAACTACAACAGCATCAGCAGCATCCCCAACCACTACACCAGCAACAGTTACAATCCTTACAACCAGCAGCCTCAACATCAGCAGTATCATCTTCTACGGCAGAACGTGGATCAACCATATCAACAGTTACAGCAGCACAGTGCCTCATAATTTATATGATCCTAAAGTTGAACAGTTAAACAATTACGAGAAAGAATTGTATCGAATATTAAACTCTGATATCAACATTCATGAAAAACGTGTCTTATATCAAAAAGCCATACAAAAATTAGTAGACCTAAAAGATTTGCATCAACATGCTTTAATAAGTAAGTCGAACATAGATGGTTCAACTCTAATATCAGAGGTTAAGGACGAAGTGAAAAAGAAAGATCTTTAAAAATGTACTTGAAGAAAGTTTACCGGTAAGAGCTAAAAAATCAGATATAGCTTTATATAATATTTTAAAAGATCAGATTTCATGGAACGATCTCGATCAAATCATTGTTGATGGAAAAAGTAGTCAAAGGATCGAATATTGGAGATCTAATAGCAGATCTCTCTCGTGATTGGAAGAAGGACCCTGTAACAGGTTGGACCAGTATCAAACATGAACTTCAGGCTATTAATTTCCCTAGAACTTTAATACAGAATAAACAAAGATTGGCTGATTTGGATAATATTCCAATATCTCCTAGACAAGATACAAGTCCCTCAGGTACTTCATATGCTTCAGATAAGTATAAGAGAGTAAAAAGATAAAGAATGAGAAAATAACTTTACATTAAACCTAAGTTGATTAATTACTGATTATTCATTGTTATTTTACGTTTATATGTATATATGTAATTTATTTATTTCCAATGTTTGTAATTAAATAAAATATTCCATTTAACCTATTTGGATTTATATCACCTTATAGTGGATATATATATATATATATATATATATATTATATAGACTATAAATATATAAATATATGTATATATATATAATATATTATAATATATATATATATATATATATATATATATATATATATATATATATATATATATATATATATATATATATATAATATATATATATATATATATATAATAATAATATATATATATATATAATTTATAATATATATATATATATATATATATATATATATATATATATATATATATATAGACGGTGAACATATAAAAGGAGGAGTCTATAAACAAGAAATTCAGAGAATATATAAGGTTTGATCCTGATAGTAACGAATATAAAATAGAAAAAATATTAGGCTCAAAAAGTAGGGGTAAAAATAAACAGTATTTTGTGAAATGGGTGGGATATCCTGCCAAGTTTAATTCATATATAAAAGCTTGCGAAATTAAGAAACATTAATCAATATTCATCGTAATCATGGAGAGTGAAGAACAGTTCTATTTAACTCTGCCATCTTCGGCTTCTATGGACTTACATCAAGATAATAAAGTCTCAGATTTCACTACAGAGATAATGTATCCTATACTGCTTGACCTATGAAATAGGATTATGTGAGATGATATTAGATGCAAACATAGATAATGTAACAGACACTGGATCAGCATTTTTAATGTTAGGAAATGTAGGATTGGTTAAAAAGGCATTAAAAATAAAAAACACCGGCAAATTCAACCATACGAATAAAGAATATTTCTTTGAAATGTTTTATATAAATCGAGGTCCCTATAAATCTCCCTCTGACGTGTCTATATACTTAAAACAGAAAATTTGGATAAAGTCAGCTGTGTAAAGATTTAATTTTTCTAATTAATAAATCTGATAACGAAGACAGCATGTTAATCACCTAAAGATCCACATTAAGAGTAAACTTGCTAGATAAGAATATGTTTATATTCCAGAGATTTGAATTGTTCCGTAAGTACGTACGGAATGATGAAGTATCACAAGGATGGGGAATCACTGCAACTCTAAATGAATTAATACGTTATATTAATACTATGAAAGAGTATATTGGTCAATGTACGGTTCAAAGTGAAACTGCTAAACCGATACATATTGTAAGTAACCCTCTGGAGATGTTATAAGATCCAGGTATGACTTATATTTACACAGATATGGTTGAACATTAATATGTAGCGAATACTAAAGTCCCGTTAATAAGAGTGATGCATTTTCCTAAAGATAGTAGAGTGAAAACTTTTTCTAATGTGCATTACATACCATAAATTCAATCACAGTTTGGATATGTACGAGTGTATATAAAGGATGTCGAAGAGAATGCTTATCCATTCACTGCCAGGACATTGTTGTATAAAGCTCATTTTAAAAAGAAGCAATAGCGATGACATATACGCTGGTCTATTTTTTAAACAAAGTTGAAAGTCATACATATGCATTCATAGAAGACTTTCAAGAAATATATCAAAACATAAAATTGTATTTAAGTGACGCAATAACTTACATTTATTAATTCACTACCTTACTTTCACAGTGTAAAGATAGTATAAGAATGAAACTTCGTTAATAATGGATGGTGAAAGAGTTTTCATGTGTTCGAAATTGCAAAGGGGTTATGGATTGGGCGGATTTTTTGATAATTAATGAGAAGAGCTATGCTTTCTGTTTAGAAAGGAGGAAGAATATTTTGTTAAAAAATTTGCTAGAACAGCAAAAACACAATACATGACATCGCCGCTGGAGCTAATCCACGTGATTCCTTAAAAAGACGTATAGCTGATGTTTCTGATGAAATGCTGCATGATGTTAAACGGAAATTAAGGCGTCGAATGACAGGTAAGAAAATGGGTATAAATAAAAAGCTTAAAGTAAAAAGTCCTCTAAAGGGCAAGATCCAATTTTTTGCTGGGGGCTGACCCCAGTTTTCACCCCACCTAAAAATGGACATAAAATTCGGAATTATCAGCCGATTTTGACTATATAAACACCAAAATGTAGCTTTTTTTGGCCTCTAAAACGTTGTTTTCCGGTGTTTTTTTGTGTCTGTAGTTATTATTTCAGAATTTTAAATTTTTCAAAACCCATGTTTTTGACATTCTTCGAATCAACTTCCAGATTTTTTTCCAGAATGACTTCAAACTTGAAATATGCATAGATAGGTCCATTACCTAAAAAAGTACGGAAGTACTTTTTCGATTTTTTGAGTTTTGTGCTCAGCGTTGTCCAATTTCCAAACCCTTTTTTTTGGATTTTGAAATGAAAAATTGAGATAAATTTTTTTCTGTTTGGGCGAAGTGGATGAAATTTTCAGGGCATATGTAGTCGGGGGAGAGGCACATTTTTTACTTAGATAATTTCTTTGTATATGCATTAGTTTTGGATTTCTTCATGGAACAAATTTTCAAAAAAAAAATTTTGGGAAATTTTTAAAAATTTTCTTTTGAGTATACAAAAAAATTATCTAAGTAAAAAAGGCCCAACTATACAAGCCCTGAAAATTTGATGTTGATTGGATAAGTAGAAAAAATATATATTAATATTTCACTTTTCAAAAATTTTGTCGTTCCAAAAAGTGAAATATTAAGATATTTTTTTTCCTACTTATCCGATCAACATCAAATTTTCAGAGCTTGTATAGTTGGGCGAGATACACCTTTTTTACTTAGATAATTTTTTTGTATACTCAAAAGAAATTTTTTTAAAAATTTCCCAAATTTTTTTTAAATTTGTTTCATGATACATCGAAATTAATGCATACAAAAGAAATTATCTAGTAAATGCCCTCCGACACAATGCCCTAATCCTCTGAAACGAAAAAATTTATCTCAATTTGATTTCCAAATCAGGTTTGTTGGACAACGCTGAACGCTCAAAAAATCAAAAATACTTCCGGCTACTTTATCTATGCATATTTCAAGTTTAATCATTTTGAAAAAAGGCTAGTGATTCGAAAGAATGTCAAAGCATGGGTTTGAAAAATTGAAATGTGACTACAGACACCGCACCGAGCTAACGTTTTAGGGCCAAAAACTACATTTGGTGTTTCGAATTCCGAATTTTATGTCCATTTTTAGGTGGGGTGAAAACTGGGGTCAGCCCCCAGCAAAAAATTGGATCTTGCCCTAAAGGAAAAATTTAATGACGTCTTTGCTATTTAACTATTAACTGGCATCTTTTACATAATTAGTAACTCAGTCATTAGTAAGGTATATTACCGTATATAAGAAACAGGTAATCAAGACTCTACTAATTATTCTTACGGTAATCGTACCTAGTAGATGTATTTCCTTCATCCTTCATCCTTCTAGTTCAGACTGTTGTAAGAGTGAATTGGGCCTCTTTTCCATTAATCTTACACAGATTAATGTAAGTGAGACCAATTTCATCAGTATTAACCCTATTCATCAAT
>JABUQX010014664.1:5000-12500 GCA_015478945.1 Trachelipus rathkii
ATCTCACAGGTAATATTTCAACTTCTCACATAAAGAACCGGAACATTTTATCCAATTAGTTCATAATAAAAAAAATTTGAAATTTCAACGTAGTTAGTTTTAACGTAGTTTCTTTATTTACAAAAGTCCCTGTGAACTTCACCATCGATTTACTCGAACATTACCTATCCAGCAGTAACTTCACTTTTCAACTTTCTTTCCCTATCATAAAACAATTAATCACCCTTACCCTAGAGACCTAGACCACTCTTATTTCATTTTTACAGATAAATTCTATAAACAGATTTCAGGATTATATATGGGTTCATCCCTCTCCTCAGTTTTTAGTAATATATTCATGGAGTTGCTAGAAATTTACCATATTTTTCCTAAATTTCATTCCATAGTCTGGTTCCGTTATGTAGATGATATTTTTGTCCCTATTCCGAAGGATATTAAAAAACAACATAGTTCTAAACTTTATTAATAACATTCATAGTAGTAGGAACCACATATTGGTCGTCCTCTTTTACCCCACCTGCCCTTTAATTCTCTAGGGCTCTTTACCTCAACTGGGCACTGGGCAAGCGAGGTATTGGAGCTAATTTTTTTTACCTGCGCCTGACCTTTTTACTTGACCTGACCTTTTTGGCCTTGACCTTTTTTGGCCTTGTAGTTTTTTGACGCCCCTTCAGAAGGGACGCGCGCTAACGCTGCGGAGCAATTTCGTAGAGCTGATAGTCTTGTCTACAATTTTAGGGCGTTTGATAGTTTTGTCTTATAATTTTTATGCCTTGATATTTCGGCCTTGATACGGTATCAAGGGCTGAAATTGACCATTCTTAAAAATTGACCATTCTTAAAGGTGAGTGAGGGATTAGTAGGGATTATCTTGAGCTCATCCAGGTACCTGCCACCTTGCCTTTGGTAGGTATCTGTCCCTAACATGAGGTGATGTAGGTACCTGACCTGGATGGATCTGTCCCTAACTTATTTCCATCCGCGGTCACACCTACCCCTACACACACACACGCACCCTGTTTAAACACATCAAATAAGTTCTTTTGTATGAACATAACGTATAATTTATTAAAATATTTTATGTTTTAATTAAACACGTACATTTATATTACTCATTCAATTATAACTAAATTTATTTCAAAGTTTCTTAAAACGTCTATAATAAATCAATCATTATCTTTGAACAAAGAATTTATTATTAAATGTTAATACTTTTTTTGTTTATAAATTTTATAACTATCAAGTTTTAAAATAATTTTTACTAAAATTTTATGAAATTTTATTAACAACATATTTTACGTACCTTAAAGCAATAAATCAATAAATCAGTAAGGCAAGCCCCTAGCACCCCTCTACACCATGCTACACCGTTTTGTTCTATTGACTTACAGCTTTACATCATCTTTAGCCATGTAGTAAGTATAAAATAACAAAATAAGTTCTTCTCTGCTAGCATAACATGTATTTTATTAAAATCATTCTAGGTTTTTATTTAAAAATAACAATTATTCACTTACATTCTTGACTTTTTTGGTGCCCCTTCGCAGAACGGGCATGCCAGACGGTTGCGAAGCAACCGTCGTACGTGCCTGCCCCCCCTTTGAGCCCCCTTTAGGGGCTTAGCCCCATTTTTTGATGTTTTGACTTTGATATTTCGGTTTTGGCCTTGATATTTCGGCCTTGATACCGTATCAAGGACTGAAATTGACCATTCTTAAAAATTGACTATTCTTAAAGGTCATTGAAGGGATTAATAGGGATTACATACACTTACACTTACGCTTACACACACACGCACACGCACACACCTACACTCACCCAGAGACACTTACACTTACCCATAGATACTTACACTCACCATAGACACTTATACGCACTTACACTCACCATAGGCACTTACACTCACCCATATACACTTACACTCACCATACACACATCTACACCCCACCATAGACACTTATACTTACCCATAGACACTTACACTTACACTTACATACATACACACTATGACACTTATAAGCACTTACACTCATCATAGACACTTACACTAGCCATTGACACTTATACACACTTACACACACTTACACTTACACTCACACACTCGATATTTTGATGCCTCATCTTTGATGGCTCAATTTTGATGCCTCAACTTTGATACCTCAGCTTTAATGGTTCATCTTTGATGACTCATCTTTGATGACGTCATCTTTGATACCACCTATATTGATGATTCATCTTTGATGAAGTCATCTTTGATGGTTCATCTTTGATGACTCAGATTTATTGATTGTTCATCTTTGATGGTTCCCAACCCCTGAGCCTAGAACAAAACTAATATTGATGTCTACCCCTAGATCATAAGCTGAACACCAGGACGCAGCATGATCCCTCCGCGTGAAGGCCCACGACCCCGCACCCGCAGGTGCGTCCCGCCGCGTTCCCGCCCGCCGCGTGCGCCCGCAGGCGCAATATTCCCGCGCGAATGAAAAATATATATACTATGAGTCATTCATTTTTATTTCATACTTAAACATTTTTATTAAAAACATTTTCGCGATCCTAAAACTGTAACTCATTACAGCCCTATTATTATTATTATTTAACACATATATTTATTAACATTATTTTTTCTTTTATATTTTTTACTTAATACTTTTTAATTTATAAATTTTTAAAAATTGTATGTAAGAAGAAAAAGCCAGAGTGCCTGATATATAATCATTTTATTTTACTACAATTGTACGAAATTTTATTAAAAACATATACTTTACAGACCTTAAAGCAGTAAATCAGTAAATCAATAGAGGTGTTACCTAGCAACAAAGGGATTAGTATGCTTTTGTTTTACTGCTTTACTGCTTTAACTCATATGTTTTACTGCTTTAACTCATATATTTATTAACATTACAGACCTTAAAGCAGTAAATCAGTAAATCAATAGAGGTGTTACATAGCAACAAGGGGATTAGTATGCTTTTGTTTTACTGCTTTACTGCTTTAACTTTATGTTTTACTGCTTTAACTCATATATTTATTAATATTACATACCTTAAAGCAGTAAATCAGTAAATCAATAGAGGTGTTACATAGCAACAAGGGGATTAGTATGCTTTTGTTTTACTGCTTTACTGCTTTACTGCTTTAACTCATATGTTTTACTGCTTTAACTCATATATTTATTAACATTACATACCTTAAAGCAGTAAATCAGTAAATCAATAGATGTGTTACATAGCAACAAGGGGATTAGTATGCTTTTGTTTTACTGCTTTACTGCTTTAACTCATATGTTTTACTGCTTTAACTCATATATTTATTAACATTACATACCTTAAAGCAGTAAATCAGTTTTTATTTTATTTATATTTTTATTTATTTTATTATTATTTTTATTATTTTTATTTTTTATTTTTATTTTTATTATTTTATTTTTATTTTTATTATTTTATTATTATTATTTTATTTTTATTATTATTTTTATTATTATACTTAGTGTTATTTACTTCATGCCTATTGTTATTATTATTTAACACACACACACACATACACACACACACACACACACACACACACGCACCCTGTTTAAACATATCAAATAAGCTCTTTTGTATGAACATAACGTATAATTTATTAAAACATTTTATGTTTTAATTAAACACGTACATTTATATTACTCATTCAATTATAACTAAAATTATTTCAAAGTTTCTTAAAACTTCCATAATAAATCAATCATTATCTTTGAACAAAGAATTTATTATTAACTGTTAATACTTTTTGTTTATAAATTTTATAACTATCAAGTTTTAAAATAATTTTTACTAAAATTTTATGAAATTTTATTAAAAACATATATTTTACGTACCTTAAAGCAATAAATCAGTAAATCAGTAAGGCAAGACCCTAGCACCCTCTACACCAAGCTATGCCACGTTTTGTTCTATTGACTTACTGCTTTACATCATCTTTAGCCATGTAATAAGTATAAAAATAACAAAATAAGTTCTTCTCTGCTAACATAACATGTATTTTATTAAAATCATTCTAGGTTTTTATTTAAAAATAACAATTATTCACTTACATTTATATTATTCATAAAATTAAATAAAAGTATTTCAAAGTTTTTTAAATAATTCGGATTTTCTTTATTATTATTATTATTATCTATGTACATTGACAATCCAACACGAGAAAACACAACAACCCGCACTCCTCACAGATACGAAACTGACCTCTCTCTGTAAAATGTGTTGAAATAACTACTTTAGGCCTAAATTTAGGATAAGCCTTTTTGTACCCCGGGGCGATTTAGGCCTAATACCAGGTCAAAATATATTTCAAACTGACCTCTTTCAGTAAAAATGTGGTGCAATAACTACGTTAGGCCTAAATTTAGGCCTAAATTTAGGATAAACCTTTTTGTATCCCGGGCTGATTTAAGCCTAATACCAGGTCAAAAGGTAATTCCAGTATAGACAAGAATCGAGAATCAATGTTATTAAAAACATATACTTTACAGACCTTAAAGCAGTAAATCAGTAAATCAATAGAGGTGTTACCTAGCAACAAAGGGATTAGTAGGCTTTTGTTTTACTGCTTTACTGCTTTAACTCATATGTTTTACTGCTTTAACTCATATATTTATTAACATTACATACCTTAAAGCAGTAAATCAGTAAATCAATAGAGGTGTTACATAGCAACAAGGGGATTAGTATGCTTTTGTTTTACTGCTTTACTGCTTTAACTCATATGTTTTACTGCTTTAACTCATATATTTATTAACATTACATACCTTAAAGCAGTAAATCAGTAAATCAATAACGCTGTTGCCTAGCAACAAAGGGATTAGTAGGCTTTTGTTTTACTGCTTTACTGCTTTAACTCATATGTTTTACTGTTTTAACTCATATATTTATTAACATTACATACCTTAATGATTATATATCAGGCACTCTGGCTTTTTCTTCTTACATACAATTTTTAAAAATTTATAAATTAAAAAGTATTAAGTAAAAAATATAAAAGAAAAAATAATGTTAATAAATATGTGTTAAATAATAATAATAGGGCTGTAATGAGTTACAGTTTTAGGATCGCGAAAATGTTTTTAATAAAAATGTTTAAGTATGAAATAAAAATGAATGACTCATAGTATATATATTTTCATTCGCGCGGGAATATTGCGCCTGCGGGCGCACGCGGCGGGCGGGAACGCGGAAATATTGCGCCTGCGGGCGCCGGGCGGGTACGCGGAAATATTGCGCCTGCGGGCGCACGCGGCGGGCGGGAACGCGGCGGGTCGCACCTGCGGGTGCGAGGTCGTGGGCCTTCACGCGGAGGGATCATGCTGCGTCCTGGTGTTCAGCTTATGATCTAGGGGTAGACATCAATATTAGCTTTGTTCTAGGCTCAGGGTTGGGAACCATCAAAGATGAACAATCAATAAATCTGAGTCATCAAAGATGAACCATCAAAGATGAACCGACAAAGATGACTTCATCAAAGATGAATCATCAATATAGGTGGTATCAAAGATGACGTCATCAAAGATGAGTCATCAAAGATGAACCATTAAAGCTGAGGTATCAAAGTTGAGGCATCAAAATTGAGCCATCAAAGATGAGGCATCAAAATATCGAGTGTGTGAGTGTAAGTGTATCTGTGTGTGTGTGAGTGTAAGTGTATATGGGCTAGTGTAAGTGTCTATGGTGAGTGTAAGTGTATATGGTGTCGTAGTGTGTGAGCGTAAGTGTTAGGGTAAGTGTCTATGGTAAGTGTAAGTGCGTATGATGTAAGTGTCTATGGTGAGTGTAAGTGTGTATAAGTGTCTATGTGTGAGTGTAAGTGCCTATGGTGAGTGTAAGTGCGTATAAGTGTCTATGGTGAGTGTAAGTATCTATGGGTAAGTGTAAGTGTCTTTGGGTGAGTGTAGGTGTGCGTGTGCGTGTGTGTGTAAGCGTAAGTGTAAGTGTATCTGTGTGTGAGTGTATGTGTGTGTGTATAATATATATATATATATATATATATATATATATATATATATATATATATATATATATATATATATATATATATATATATATATATATATATATATATATATATATATATATATATATATATATATATATATATATATATATATATATATATATATATATATATATATATATATATATATATATATATATATATATATATATATATATATATATATATATATATTTATATATATACTATAAGTATTAGAAAAAGACTAACTTATAGAAGGAAGCATCCTAGCAACCCTGTAATATACACCAATCGATTCCTCATACCTTATAACCTAGGGGTAGACACCCATATTAGGGCTATTCTAGGCTCAGGGGAGGCTAGAAAAGGATTGAAAAAGTGGCACTCAGTTGGCACTATGTGGCACTCACTTGGCACTATGTAGCACTCATTGGCACTCACTTGGCACTCATTTGGCACTCATTGGCACTCATTGGCACTCACTTGGCACTCATCTGGCACTCATCTAATACTCATAGAACACTAATAGAAACACTCCTAGAGATACCCTACGGTGATTGGGAACCATCAAAATGTACTGAACCATCAAAAATGTACTGAACCATCAATAATGCTGAGTCATCAATATAGGTGCCATCAAAGATGACACCATCAAAGATGTCATCAATATAGGTGGTATCAAAGATGACGTCATCAAAGATGAGTCATTAAAGTTGAGCCATCAAAGATGAGCATCAAAGTTGAGGCATCAAAGATGAGGCATCAAAGTTGAGGCATCAAAGTTGAGGCCACAAAATTGAGGCATCAAAGCTGAGGCATCAAAATATCGCGAGTGTGTGTGTGTGTGTGGGGTGTGTGTGTGTGTGTGTGTGTGTGTGTGTGTGTTTTAGTTGGTATGACCGCGGATGGAAATAAGTTAGGACAGATCCAAACAGGTCAGGTACCTACATGACCTCATGTTAGCACAGTTACCTACCAAAGGCAAGGTGACAGGTACCTGGACGAGCTCAAGATAATCCCTACTAATCCCTCCAATGACCTTTAAGAATGGTCAATTTTTAAGAATGGTCAATTTCAGCCCTTGATACGGTATCAAGGCCAAAATATGTAGGCCAAAACCGAAATATCAAGGCCAAAACATCAAAAAATGGTGCTAAGCCCCAAAAGGGGGGTTAGCAGATGTACGATCGGTTGCTCCAACCGTCTGGCGTGCCCCTTCTGCGAAGAGGCACCAAAAAAGTCAAGGCCAAAAAAGGTCAAGGCCAAAAAGGTCAAGGTCAGGTAAAAAGGTCAGGCGCAGGTAAAAATTTGGGTTCAAAAAATTTGGGTTGCCCAAATTTTAGGGTAAGGTAAAAGGTAAAAGAGGCCTAGGGGTAAAAAGGGCAGGTGGGGTAAAAGAGGACACGACCAATATGTGGTTCCTACTACTATTCATCCTGTAATAAAATTTACCATAGAAATAGCTACCGAAAAGAAAATACATTT
>JABUQX010014664.1:20000-49949 GCA_015478945.1 Trachelipus rathkii
AGGATAACTAATAAAATAATAACTAAATAATAACTAAATAAATAAATAAATAAACTAAATACAATAAATGCTATATATAAATGAATAAAATAAAATTTCAGTTTCTTCTTCTAGTTGGTGCTAATAACTTGCAAATTTATCGTTTTTAACAATACCCTAACAGCACAGTAAAGGTCAGTAAATCCGCATAATCAAAACTGCACTCTCACATTTCCGTAGATTCTCTTAGCATCTAACTTGACACTCTATTGAAATCTATTGATCTAATAATCTATTATTCTATTGCTTCAAGTCATATAATCTCGTACTAAAAATTACATTTTGCTACCCTAAAGCAGTAAATCAGATAAATCAGTAAAATCAAACCCTCTCCATCACCCTTATCATGCATCAATATCGACTCAAGTTCGATCTAATTGAAAATATTATCTATACTAACAATGTCACCGTTACCGTACACAAGCAGTATCCCGTGAACACTCACGTAGAATCAAAAATCACCATCGAGCACTCGCTTCCTGCCTCAATACCGTGATTCTAAATTAATCTCATTCATCTGGGTATTATTCATGGTCATATGTTATACAAATTGTCAATTTATTTATATACCCTAAAATCAAAATCAGTAAAAGTCAAACCACCAACCTTCACGCCTATTCAACCAATCGATTATTCGAATCTAAATTGATCTAATAATTGATATAATGATTCAAGTCATAATCTTTAGCACATATAAAATTGTCACTCGTCTTTACCGTACCCATAAAACAGTTAAATATCAAGTAAAATCAGTAAATCAAATGCCCTCCCCCGCACCCTTCTTTAGCATTTCATATAACTAAACTTGATGTATGTTCAATAAATCTAGAATTCTCTATTCATACATTAATGTAAATAATTAATATGCAATTTAGTATAACTAATAAACATCGACAACACCTTTATCTTATTTTGTTTTATATCTGCTTATGAAACTTCTTAATAATTTACTAACTAAAAAAAACTTATTCATTTTCATAGTTGCCACTACTCAACCTGAAAAAAGATTGACTGTTAACTATATTACCTCTTTAATACAACTCACCATCTAAATCCAGCTCAACTCTCAGTACAATCAAAGCAACCTTCCTTCCTCATCCACCATTCCTATCTAACACTCCATCGATGATTCTACTAAATTTATTGCCACTCATATCTCTTTCATGTTACATTATCACGAGTAGGATTAATGGATAAAACATTGGATAAATTCAAGTTCATTCTATAACCTGACTACGAAATCATATAATGCTAACGTAACAAAGTATTTAAACAATTAATACAAAGATCTAACACTACAAATACCATGCACTAAAATATGGATGCACACGATCACCGTAAAAAATTTTAGTAGGCGATAAACTGTAACATAACTCCTTCCCACACTTTAAACAACCACGTAAAGAACTAACACTATGCACACAAAAACAGTTAAACCATATTTCACACTTGTGTCAGGCATATCTTTAACATATCCAAGGAATATAATTTTAACATTACACTTACAAGGTCAATACTTTAACAAAAATAAACATACTCTAACATGTCGCTACATCTAATCAACGTACCGAACACACAACAGTATAATGAGCTAAAGAATAACAAATGGTTATTTGACGATAAAACCCTCAAGTAATAGTTTAATTCTTATTAAATCATATCGGATAAACTATTAACAATACAACTATTAAAACCTTCCAGCACAATAATTCGCAACATACCTACACGAAACGATAAATTACCTATAAATATACACAAATAAAAACATAAGCTCTTTTGAATAAATTCACAGTAAAGCGTAATAGTTTCTGATTTTAAAGCAGTAATTATTAGTACTTCGATAAATTCAAACCACCCTCTCCTCCACGTCCCTACCACACCCATCCCTGACTCATGAAGATCTATGTGATCTATTGATTCCAGTCACATTTCGAGTATATTCATTTCGCAGTAAACATAGCACAAAAAAAAAGTTCTTTATAAGATATAAAAACCACAATCGTATATACGCTACACCACGTAACAATGTTTTCTATTTAATAAAGACTTAAATAGCATTAACGCTGAATAAGAAATAGTACAATGAAAACAACCTAAAACACACTCCTTATACGTACGAAAATAAAACTACTACATGAACATAAATGATCATTTTCTAACTGAGTGCAGAATTCAATAATACTAATACGGAGTACAAAACTGTAACTATTCAACACTTTATTCAGCATACTGTAAACTCCAAACGATAGTGTTTCTTTCAAGTCAGGTAAATTATTTGGAAAAAGTTCTTTAAACAGAGGGTGATTTGCCAAGTAATCTGGAGATTCCTAAAACCTAACACAGTTTTGCTTTACATGTAACATATCGTAATATATTTAACCAAATTCATCCATAACCTTACCTAAATATCACAAACCTCAATGAATAATTGCAAAAACATAACAAAGCTTTATCAAAACATAACATAAAAACATAAGTTATACTATCCAAACAATAACCATTAAAAATAAGTATTTTTACTAAACAATATCTAGTAAAAGATCTTTTAAAATAGGATCTACTGATATTACTAGCAGAAATCAAGTCATAATCAACCACTCTGTACCCTGCTAATCGTCTCCCTTAGCGTCCCGTCCACGACTTGACCTAGTGATCTATTGATTCAATTCCACATTTTGAGCTATAATTTGGCGAATAACATAAGCGCCAAAAAGTAAGTGCCTCAATTTACTAACCCATCTATGATATGTTCAAGACACAAATTTCTTTTAAACATATTTTTACATTAATAGGCTAAAATTATAGCTAATTACACTGAACTTACGCATTATTATATTCGTACAATAACAAACCTAACACACCTTATATCACGAATAAAACTAACATGCATAACATTAACAACAGTATCCATACTTAGCAGACAGTAAAGTGACCTAACAGCAGCCGTCACCAGCTTAACCTATTCACACTCTTTTTCTAATTTCTCTAACAGATCAATGTTAATTTTACATTCTAACATTGTAATATTTAAGAAAAATTTAGATAAACCCTGTCAAACATTATCATCACACCGACAACAGAACTATAATGCAAAGTCCAGATAAACAAAGTTTTTCTAACTTAACATCGTATATTAAACAAAATTCATCAATAACCTTACCAAAATCAATAATCCCTAACCGAATTAATTGCAAAACATAAACAAAGTTACTTATCCAAACTAACATTAAAAATAACAGATTTTATCCAAAAATAAATAAAAAGATAGCAATACAAGTAACAGCATACTAAGTTGTTAATAGTTCTAACTAACATTGTCCAAAAATTAACCTATCCTACGTTTAATTACAAATTTAGCTGCTTTAAATCAGAGAATGAGTATTTTAACTTTACTGTGATATCTTATTCAAAGAGCTTATTTATATGTTATATGTTTGGATAAAACCTTTGTTATTTTTATGTTATGTATTTATTAAGAACTTTGTTATATTTGCAATATTCATTGAGCAGATTGTGAATATTAGGTAGGTTATGAGAATTTTGTTTTGACAACTATGACGAAGTTCATGTCAAAAAACTTTGTTACAGTTAGCATTATATTCCGGTCTGTCCGTTATGATAATTAACCCAGGTTATGCTAAATTTTGTTAAGTATTACATCGTATGTAAATTAGCATATATTTAGAGGTATTCTTAAAAAGTGTGAAATAGGTACGCTATTGACGCTGGTGTTACGGTACTTTACTGTTGTTAAGTATGGAACTTAGGTAATGTTACTATGTCTTATTAGTGAATGTAAGGTGTAGTTAGCTTTGTTATTGTTACATTTTATCTTCAGTTCAGGTAATGCTATGTTATAGTGTTTTATTATGTGAAAATATTGCTAGTAAAGATAACTATTGAAATTCATATTTGCCCACTTCTTTTTGCGCTATATGTTTTATCCAAAAATATTATCTTCAAAATGTGACCTGAATCAAATGATCCAATAGAATCAATAGATCAAAATCGTGGACGGAGGGTTTAGGATGCTTATAGCGGGTACGGTGGATTTAGATTAATACTGTTATCTGCTTAAAAATCAGTATAAACTATTAAAACTTTTACTGGTATCTTTACTCAAATACCTTTATTTTACTGTTATGTATCGGATAAAACTTATCATTTTTAATATCATGTTTGGACTGAACTTTATTATCGTTATGCAATTATTCATTGACGATTGTGTAATATTTAGTCAAAGCCGTTATGATGAATTTTTGCAATAAATATTACGAAGTTAATGCAAACAACAACCTTGTTACGTTGCATTATTTATTTCCGTTGTCAGTACTTATGATAATAGACAGGGTTAATCTCAACATTCTTTGATAAATGATTTCCATGTTAATGTAAAATAACATGATATGTAAGAGATATGTGCTTGACAAAAGTCGTGAAAAAGGTTATGTTTTGTACGCTTATTAGGTAATACTGCCTGTATACATAATGAATTTTGTTTAATGTTAGTAGTATATTCGATCGCTTGGTAGCAAGTATAGTTTGTATATTGTACTTTATTTTCTTCTGGTAATGCAATTTACAGTACTTTTGTGGAAACATTTATTGGATAGGATGATTATATACGAGTTTAGTTAATTATACAAAGACTTATTATTTTGTTGCTATGTTTATCCAAAATATTACTCGAAATGTGCTGAATCAATATTCAATAGATCAAACGGTCATGGCATGGTGTAGGAGAATGAAGACAGTTTGATTTGATTAAGTTAAGAAATTTCCAGCTATCGCGTACTTGGTAGAACTATTGATTTAAGTATCAATGCATTTTCATCAAAGACTTATTTTTATTTATTATTTTTATAAACTTTTGTTATGGTAGCAGTTACATAGGTTCAAGGTTATGATAGGTTAGTAAGTCTATGATTAATTTCATATGAATTAACATTACTATGTACAATGTAAAAAACCGATGTTTATAGTTAGCATTATATGTTGAATTGCATGATCGAATTAACAAGGCTTCATAGATAATATTTTTTTGCCTTAATAATCTCCCATATTAAGCTATCTAATTAATTAACTTGATAATGTTTAAAGAAAAGCCCTGGACAAGTAGTGAATAGTAACGTTTCTTGTAGTGAAATAATTGTTAGTTACTCTTTACTGTTAAGTGTGGAATTTTGTTAATGATAACAGTTTTTTTTTCGTGCTTAAGGTTCTTTAGGTTTGTCGTTGTACATCATATTCTTATTCAGGTGATGTTCATGAGCTTTGTATAATGTGAAACTTTGTCGTGTAGCCACTATATACGTTAGTCAGGTATAAAAGAGTCTTTGCAATTTATGCTATGTTTATCATAACGCCACTCGAAATGTAACATGAACACAATAGATAAACTTGATCATAGGTGTAGAAGAAGAGTAGGAGGGAGGGAGATGTTTGATTACTAACCTTACTAATTTATGTTTTAGATGATTAAAAAGACAATTTTTTAGTGCTCTATAAAAAGAATGATTTTTTAGTAAAAACAAAGTATTAAGCAAAATAAAACTAATAATAAATAACAATAATGTTATGTTAATACAAAATATGACAGATATCAATACGAGCGAGATATAGAATCGAATAGAATTCAATAAGGAATTCACACCCCCATTGGCATGGGTAGGTAGATCGAATTGAGAAGATAGTATTGTTTACATAACTGATTTAGCTGTTATATAGGGACGTGAAACATGACAATATTACTAGAAATAATATGAATTGAATCAATAGATCAATATATAATATAAGATTTCAATAGGATCAATGAGATCAATAGGATCAATTAGATCCGGGAACGGACAGAGAGAGGGTTGGACTGGCATAGCAGATTTAACTGAATTTAGCTAGAGATTCTACTGATTTGACTCTTAGGGTTAATTAATAAGCGTGACAACTTTTAGTAAAAAATCATGACTGAATCATTAGATCAATGATCAATAGATCACGAAAGGAGTGGGGAGGGCAGTTTGATTTACTCGAATTTAATGCTTAGATATGTAAAACATGTCAATTTTAATAAAAATTAATGATTTGAATCACAATAGTATCAATAGCTCAACTAGATCAATAGATCAAATAGATCACGGATGTGAAGAGGGCTGTTTGATTTACGAGATTATACTGAATATCATCGTACATCTTTAGAGTAGTGCTAAAACACCGCATAAAAAATTAATAACGCGAAGTGAATAAAATCACACATAAAACGAGCATAATAATAACAGACACACTTTAGCCACCTATTATAATTCTCATATCTATCTTTCTTTTATTTTTTATTTTTTTCTCTGATTGTTTCTGAAACCTTCATTTTCGAAATCTACAGAACCATAAAAATAATAAGAACATCCAATTATATCATTGACAAAATATTTAAAACTCGGACACGCAATCGTGAGCAAGCACCGTTGCAAGCTGTCAACTCCTACTCCCTCTGAAGTCAACTTTTGTTCCAAATCTGTCTTTCTATTCATTCCTTCATTCTTCTTCCTTTTCTTCGGCCTCTGCTTTTGCACTCTGATGCTTTTTTTCATTAGGAATCCCTTCATCGTGGGGGTCCTAGGACACCTATACATTAATAATAACCAATCATATTCGAGAATCTACGGGTTCTAGTAACAAATATAAGGATACCAATATTGTTTGCAATCGAATGTTATCTAAATCCTCGTGTGGGGGGCGATCGAGGTCGTTGTTGGGCACGTTCCTTCCCAACTCCTCATTTTCGATACAGCTCGTTTTAGAAATTCAACTCTGAATCCTTTCACCAAATTTCAGCCTTCTACAAACATGTCGATTTTTTAGGGGGTGGTGACCCCCCTTCAGGGGGGTCACGGGGACGTAACCTCCGGCGGTAGCTGCTGCTGCTGCTGCTGCTGCTGCTGCTGCTGCTGCTGCGCTGCTGCATCGGTGGCTAAATAATACCATTTTTAAGCGGTACGTTAAACAATTATAAAATTAAAGATTAATAAACATAAAAATTACATGTCACTGTATACCCAAAGCAAGAGCTAATCGATAATTTTTATGGTGATTTTTGAATTCAGCAGGTGGAAATAAATACAAAAGAATACGCTAATTTTGAGCCCGAAATAATTTTATGTGGCAGTATTATTTTATTATTAATTATTATATGTATTATTATTATTTATTATTATTCATTATTATTATTCATTATTAATTTTTTTATTATAATTATATTATATATTATTATATATTATTCCATTATTATTATTTTTATTCTTATTTTTATTATTATTATTTTTATTATTATTATTATTATTATTATTATTATTATTATTATTATTATTATTATTATTATTATTATTATTATTATTATTATTATTATTATTATTATTATTATTTATTATTGTTCATTAATTAGCTATAGAGTAGTAAGTAGTAGTAATAATAAATAATTAATAATAAAATAATAATAATAATAAGAATACATATAATAATAATAAAAATATAATAATAGATAATAATAATAATTAATTAATAATAATAATAATAATAATAATAATCCTCACTAATAATAAAGAAAAAAGTAAAACTCTGAATTGTGAAATGATAAAAATAAAATAATGATGAATATAATAATAATAGTAATAATTAATATTATTTAGATTAATGATGATGAATGAGAATATCAAAATACACCAAATAAAGATTATTAGCAAATAATAAAAACTAATAATAATAATATAATAATAATAATTCTAAAATAATACTAATTATTATTATTATTATTATTACTATTATTAATATTATATATTATTTAATTATTATTTATATATATTACTTATATTATTTATGATTTCATTATTATATATTATTAATATTATTATGTATTATATTATTATTATTATTAATAGTAGTAAAGTAGTAGTATAGTAGTAGTACTAGTAGTAGTAACAAGCAATGTTAAATTATTACTGAAAGGGAAAAAAAGCAACCGCACTCGCAACGCAACAGCGTTCTTGAAAATATCAGAACGCATAAAAAAAAACGCAACCGCAGGTATTGCAAATTGAGTTTCGCCTTCAATCCATATCTCTATAATTTTAGTATACAATAGGGAGCAGACTGTCCTTAGCTTACTTAACGTTACTAAGAAATAAAAGAACAAAGACGACAGGAAGCTTTGATGATTCATCTTATTAGGACGTATTTCAGTTATCCAAACATATCAGCTACAAAAACATAAATTAAAATTACTAATAATATTCATAAAGTTTAAAAATAATTCTAATAATTAATTAATAATAATACATAATAATAAAAAATAATAACAATCAACAATAATTAATTAAGATAATAATACCAATATTAATTATAATGAGGAGTTACTCCTTTTAATATAATGATAATAATATAATAATTCATAATAATAATAAGTAATAAAGATATAAAGAAATAAAGAACAAAAATAGTAAAAAAAATAATTAGAAATTTAAAAAATAAATAATTGATTAAGAGTTATTAACATAAATTATAAAACATGCTAGTCAGATCCGTCTTCGCGAAGATATGGAAAAGAAGATCGAATACCAAACAGCGTAAATATTAGATTATCGGATTGGTTAATTAACATTTTAAAAAAATAATATAAATATACATTTGAATAAAACAAGGAGATATAAACAATAATTTACACAGTGATTTAAACAAAATTATTAAAGTGAAACAAATATTGCAGAAAACATCAATTAAAACAAAAAATTTAATTTAAAAAATTATTTGAGTTCATTTGCGGAACAGTACTATGTATAAAACAGGCATCTGCGAGAAATCCGTCGTTCAAGTAAACCTTGACGCGAAGACAACACCTTGAACCGCATATCCTTTGGAATTAGTCATGATGGACTTCTCTGAAGAGTGTGGTCCTGATGTGGCAGAGTTTCTGGTTGAAGTGAATGTCTTTCGTTCTATATGAAAAGAACCCTAATGTTTTGAAATCCTCAGCTGCACCTGTAAGCAGTGCTGCCGACTAACGGGCACTTGCATCCGCACAAGATGCAGCTTAGGAAGGCTGTCAAAACATTATCTTAATTAACAGTATACTCTTAATTGCTTTGATTAACTAATATTTTTTTTATTATTAAAAATTATAATTAGAAAATTATAAGTCATCAAAAAGTTTTGATAACTTAAATAATAAAGGGAAGGGGTTCTAACGGCATTATTATAATATATATATATATATATATATATATATATATATATTATATAATATATATATATAGTATAAGTAATATATATATAGTATATATACTATAGATTATAATATAATATATATATATATATATATATATATATAAATATAAACACTAATTACTTAGTTACCATGAAACTATGGATCTAATATCTACTCATTGAATGATTAGTTCTTAAAAATAGAAAGCGCATCTGCCAGGTTCTCCTTAATTTTTCCTCTTTGGTCTGAATTTGTTATAATGCGAAGAGCAGAAAGAAGCAGTTCCACGCTACTTGCGTGAAGGCAGTTCTTTAGAGCAGTAACAAGCAATTTCAGCTTCCTAAAGTACAATGGTCTGATACTCTTCAAGTTACTTAAAATTTTTTCAAATCTTCTCAGAATCAGTCAAAGAAAAAAAAAAAAAAAGAAAAAAAAAAAATTTTATTTAAAGTTATGGAATATTGTGTACAAGATGAGGAAAAACCTTGACCTTTTCTTGAGCCAATCGACGCTTTGGACTAAGCTCATTCAATATTAAGAAGCATCTTGCATACTAATCTTACTGACACTTTTGAAAGAATGACTGAGAAGGCTAGTAACGAGATGTAGTAGTTTTCACTTTACACATATGTTTAGATGATCTTTTCTTCTTGAACTTCTGCAACCGCTTTAATACACAATGTTACACATTGCAAAGTGCGATTTAGCTTTGTGTTGTTGTTCTTCAGTTAAGCTTAACCCTGTAGATTGATCAATAATAAAAACAGCTAAGCTTATAATATCACTATGTCAATGAGAGAATCTTACTTATCAATACCATGGAGTCTTTCTATTCCTTCAGTATCATTAAGTATAGAATGTGTATAAAGTTTAGATAGGTTGAATTTATTAGAACTATAATTTCCAAAATCAACAAATCATATGATGTTAAAAATCTTCGAAGTTGCAAATTGCGATTCGGTGATGTGTGAAGTCGAAGTCAAATAAATTGCTAATGACAGGATTGAAGTCATTCACAGAGTACACTAACTTTATAACAAATGTCAGTTTAAATAATTATTTGCCAACCTCCACTCTATCTTGAAACTTACCAAACTCACATTGCTCCGACCTCGACCTCGAAAATTACCGCACTCCGACTCCGACTTCCGACTCCACCATCTTTAAAAATTTACGGACTCAGACTTCCACGACTACCAGACCCAACCCTCTTCAAAACACATACCGACTACCCAGACTGCGTCGACTCCGACCCGACTCCGAATAGCTCCGCAACCTGTACACTCCACGTCCAGCCACCTTTAAGACGCCACTGCGATAGACACAAGGGGATGCTGTTAGTCTACACACGAGTTTTGTGTGTGATCTTTGGTAACTCCAGTGCGTACTTCGCTGCCTGTGCTTCCCTTTCTTTCCTGGCACACTCTGTTCTGTGAATTCTCTTCAATCTTCTCGTTGTTCCCTGCTGATATTTAAATCTCCTCACTTTAAGGCCTGGCGTTCTGTGTCAATCTGCCAATTTGCCTGCTAGTGGATGAAAACTTAGGTGCTGCAATACCCTCACCTGAATAGGCTCTCGTGAGGGTGGTGACAACTGATATAGTATATATATATATAACGTATAAAATATATATATATATATAATAGATTATTATATTATTTATATATCATAAATATAGTACTAATATAATATATATTATATATATATATATATAATATTTATATATATATAATATTATATATTACTATTATATATATATATAGTACTTACGTGTGAGTGTTATTCTCTTTCATAAGCCTTCTCGGCCGTGTCGCCTACTTCTATTATATCACTGATAGTCTACTATTATTAGTGCAATATAATATGATATATATCATATATCTATTATATATAGGGAGCCTGTTTCTTAATTAAGAATCTCTTCAAATTTAATTTGAAGAATTGAAAATTAGAGGTAAAGACGACGTGGAGGCACCACGGTGATTTTCCCAGTAAGCCGTTGACCATTCGGCATATAACGTCATTGCAATTTGCCTTTAGAGTAGTGCTTACCATTTTCTAGAGGGGAGAGAACGGAGCAGAGACGACAGAGAGGAAGAGACGAGAGACAATACTATGAGAGATGAGAGAAGAGAGAACGACGAGAGAGGAGAGAGAGAGATTAAATTAAAATTAAACTTATTTATGAAGGTAAAAAACGTAACTTTCCAAATTATCACAACGCAACTCTTGAGGTGAAATTTCGTTGGTTAATTAAAATCTGGGAACGTCTTTTCAAATACGAAATCATTATTATTATTGTATTTTTATATTTAATTTAATTATTAAATTTAACTTTCTTTTTACATGACAACCTTTCACAATATTATTAAGAAACGTGGTTAAAAATAAATCTCAGTGGTAAGAATTGCCTTTAAAATTTTAATATTTAAAAAAACAAATAATTAATTTTGAAAATTATCTAAGTGTGCCTGGCAAGAAAATGACTAATATAGAAGAGGGAACATAACAACCTTATGGTTTAACTATGCTTGTTCTATTGCAATTTCCCGAAGGGATGATGTCTTTAGAAATTACCGTTGTCATAAAACTCAAAAACTCATACTTCTTACATTTCATACTAAATAGATATTATAACATTTAACAAAAAATCTTATGAGTCCATTTGCTGACTTAGGAAAATCTTACTTCTATTTTCCTTTCATCTTCTTGAATTAACTTTTCCATCTTGAAATGCAATTCTGCATTCTGGTCTAAAAGATCTTTTCCATATTTAGCAGCTAATATTAAATTTCTTTCTTTTTCTTCAAGTTCCTTTTTAAGAGCATTAATTTTCTTTAAATTTACATCCTCCATTTTTACACTTAGAGCAAATCTGCTATCTGTAAAAAAAAAAATGGTTAAAACTAACAGGTTACTATACAGTCAATACTAATCATGATGGTATTTTTATAGTTTCACTTATCCACAGTTTATTATTAATTTACTGGTACTATAAAGACAAAGTAAATGTAAATGCATTAAATAGTAATGCCATGAAGAGTGCCTTTGGCAAAATTTGAAATCCAGTCAAAGAATAATAATTTCCATTTTTCTTTAATTTTTACATTCCCTTATATATATATTAGGGTTGGCCGACGCACCGGGTGCGGTGTGTGGTGTGCGTTTAATATAATTATAATATTAATTAATATAATATTTAATATATATTAATATTATATATATATATATATATATAATTTAATATATATATATATATATAATTAATTATATATATTAATATAATATAATATATATATATATATATATTATTAATATATTAATTATAATATTATTAAAATTATATAATAATTATATATATAATATATATATATAATATATACATATAATATATATATCATTAATTATATATATATTATTATATATTTATATTAATATATTAATATAAATATATATATATATATATATAATATATATTTTGTATATAATTATATATAGTTAATAATATATATATATATATATATATAATATATATATATATATATATATATATATATATATATATAATATTAATATATATTTACTATAGAGAAAAGTATATGTATATATATATATAAATAATGTGATAATGAGTGGAGGTATAATAAGATAATAAAATTATAATATTGTTGTATGTGAAAATGTAGAATTTCCTAGGGAGCCATTAGAAGATAGAAAGAACAAAGATATTCCTTAAAAAACTAAAAATAACTAAAATTAAAAAATAAATAAATAAAAATAATATATCCAATTTCAATTCTTAGAAACCAATTTTCCACTATAAAATATAATATCTCAAACGCGTTTTAATAGCTTTTGTTGAATAAAATAAATTTGATAAATATATCTACAATGGCTTAAATATCATTTCCAGAAATGTTATATCTCCGTTTATTAATATATTAATATAATATATATATAATATATATATATTATATAATATATATATTAAATATATATTATAGTTATATATATATATATATAATATATATATTATATATACTAATAATATATAATATATATATATAAATTAAATAAATTAATATATATAATTATTATATATATATATATATATAATATATATATATATATATATATATATATAATAATAATACTATATATATAATATATTATATATATATATGTTATATATAATTATATATTTAATATATATTATATATATAATATATATATATATATAATATAATATATATAGTATAATATATATATATATTACCACTATATATATTTTCATTATCCAATATATATATAATACTATTAGTGAGTATATATATAGTTAAGGTGCGCACGCATGCATCAGTGAGAAACAGTAAAATGATTAAGTATACTGTGAAATATATGTAATATAATTAAATGTATAATATACTTATTATATTATATATATATATAATATATACAATTATACACATGATATAATATATATATATTATAATATATATATTAATAATATATATATATATATATATATATTATATATATATATATAATATATATATATATATATATTATATATATATATAATTAAATGTATATATACTTATTTATTATTTATATATCTATAATATATATATATATATATTATATATACTATATATATATATATATATATATATATAATATATTATATATATAATATATATATATATTATATATATATAATAATATTTTATTGTCAACAACAAAGTATAACAATAATCTCAAGGAGAACGCTGATTTATTAATGTTTTAGCAATTTAATTATAATATATAAATTAAAAGTATAACAATCCCGCTATTGACACATCGTACATCAAAGGAAATTAATTATATAGCAGCCCATAAAATTTGAAAATATTTATAAGTTTACTTTTATGCTTATGCTAAAAAGTGGATATGTTTACACAATTTAATAATTTTGTAGACATCCGCAGAGTATTAAGAATCCACATCCCCGCGAAGTAAATAGAGATTGCAGCTTTCTAAATATTATATTGTTTTATCATCAAACCATATTTTTGTTTCTTATATATAATTTATATAATTTATATATAATTTCGTATAAAATTTTAATATACTATCGAGAAGTTATAAAATAGCTAAAGAAGGTTTATTTTTTTGCAAATCGGTTACAAATATTTTAACTAAGTGATGTATTATTGCTACACTTTTGAAACACTCTGTAGTTCTGCATTTCTTTAATATGATTTCAATGCTACAGTGGAAAAAATTTTCTAACGAATCTTTGCGACAAATGTCAATAATTTCAGAACGAAATATTCAAAGCCGAAAATACATATTTTTTGTAAGAAAGGAGCTTCACTATTTTTTTTTCTTTGAGACCTTTTACAATTTATTGAAAGACAGTAATTAACAACTCTAAAGGATTGGCAGAGCATCCCATTTTTCTGCATTGCACAGCACCGCACACCGCGCCAACAACAAACACCAGCATACCGCACAGCGCCGAACCGCACCGCATTTTGACGTTGAAATTGTGAGGTCTATCACACCGCAGCAGAACGCTGAAATAGTGTGCTGCACAAAACCACACTGCTCCTCGTCGGTATTTCGCTGCAGAGTTCACCAAGGGCAGTGATATCTACAACAAGAACATTGCAAAGATGCGATTCATCACGCCTTTGTTGAAAAATATTGCCGAATGATAGAATGGCTTTGAACTGAACAAATAATGAAATTTGACTCTTTAGATGCTAAAGATATTTTTCAAAGTAACTAATTTCTTGCATCCCTTTTACAAATCTAAGTTTTCGCCTCATCTTTAGTTGAAGGAAGGCAAAATGGAAATAAAAAATTGTTCATTTACTTTCAAAGTAAACTATAGAAATTTCAGTTGAACAGAGGAAGTCATAATAAAAACGTTTAAGAACCAATACTAATAATCAAGAAAAAAAAATCAATAGGGCTCTGCCCGTGAGTGGTGGTGCTGGTGCTAACTGTAAAAAAATGATGATAAAAAAAAAATGCAAAGAATTTTCTCTTGGCATAAGTCATTGTCACTGAATGATAAATTGAATGCAAAAATAATATATTTATATATATATATATATATATATATATATATATATATATATATATATATATATATATATATATATATATATATATATATATATATATATATATATATATATATATATATATATAGACGAAACAAATTTTACTCGTGGCAGAACCCGAATCATCTTCTGCTTCGATATCACTGCTTTGAAACTCGGTACTTATTTAGATCCATAGAAGGGTGCTTGGAACTCCTACTGGGGCTACACGGCATTCTGCTAGGGTGTTCCTGGGTTACAGGAGCAACCTGCCAAAGTCAAGCAACGCCAACATGGGCACAACAGGTTTGTTGCGACAAATTTGTAAATAACAAGACGAAGAAAATTTTCAATCGTGGCAGGACTCGAATCATCTTCTGCTTCGATATCACTGCTTTGAAACTCGGTATTTATTTAGATCCATAGAAGGATGCTTGGAACTCCTACTTTGGTTACACGGCATTCTGCTTGGGTGCTCCTGGGTTACAGGAGCAACCAACCAAAGTCAAGCAACACCGACATGGATCTAAATAAGTATACCGAGTTTCAAAGCAGTAATATCAAAGCAGAAGATGGTTCGAGTACTGCAACGAGTGAAATTTTTCTTCGTCTTATTATTGCAAATTTGTCGCAACAAGCCTGTTGTAAAATTGTAAAGCTTAAAATTAAATTACACTGATTTACATCACATGGAAACTATGGAATAATATTGAAATTAGGTTTTGACATTCATATTGAACCAAGTTCTGTTTAGTAAATTAGTAGCATATATATATATATATATATATATATATATATATATATATATATATATATATATATATATATATATATATATATATATATTTTATATATATATATATTCTTTAACATATATATATATATATATATATATATATATATATATAAATAAATATATATATATATATATATATATATATATATATATATATATATATATATATATATATATATATATATAATAAGAACGCATCTAATATAAAAAAAAAAAAAACATCCTACTCCTTGCTATATAATTGAATGACTTTTACTTCTAATAATTATCTAGAAGTCAATTGACAATTCATCGTCGGTGAATTAACTTTAGACTATCTGTAATTAAATCTCCCTAGCGAGGGTTGGCCTCTCTCAAGCCCCCTTTCCTCTTCAGTAGTAGTTCTCTCGGAATTAAAATCACCGAATGATTGTCTTTAACTTATTCAATTGCTTATCATCTTCTACTTAACTTCAGGAAAGGCTAAACTGGACTCCAACGATGAAGTAAGTAAAGACACAGCTTACAACCTGTATTTAAAATAAATATATTTCCACAAATGTAGCATAGTATATATATATATATTTAAAAGTTTACATTTAGGCGTATATATATATATATATATATATATAAAAATATATATATATATATATATATATATATATATATATATATATATATATATATATATATGTATATATATATATATATATATATATATATATATATATATATATATATATATATATATATATATATATATATATATATATATATATATATATATATAGAGTTTGAAAAACTTTTTAAAAAAACAAAACCATTTTTTTTTTTTTAATTAAAATCAATAAAAACCATGTTTTTTTTTTTGCTTATTTTTTTTCTTTTTACCTTTAAGATCAATATTTTAAATTATGTTTTATCATATAGTATTTACACTATTTATATTAATGTTTTTATAATTTTAAATTTTTATGCTAACAGAAGTCATTTCAACTAGGCTCAAATGTACGAACATGATTATTTTTCACTCTTTATTCAAAATCACATTTGTAATGATATATATTTCAATTATATTTATATAGTATATATATATATATATATATATATATATATATATATATATATATATATATATATATATATATATATATATATATATATATATATATATATATATATATATATATTTTACATATATATATTTATATATATATAGTATACATATATATATATATATATTTATATATATATATATATATATATATATATATATATATATATATATATATATAACTATATAAAAATTAAGTTTCTAAAATTTTTTAAAGGACGTTTCGTGTATGTGACCGTCTCACTCCATTCAACTAATAAAATATGACCCTTAGTCATTATTATTATTATTATTATTATTATTATTATTATTATTATTATTATTATTATTATTATTATTATTATTATTATTATTATTATTATTATTATTATTATTATTATTATTATTATATAAATATATATATATATATATATATATATATATATATATATATATATATATATATATATATATATATATATATATATATATATATATATATATATATATATATATATATATATATATTTGGAGGCATACATTCCATTCTCAATCCCTTGAACTTAAACTGATAAATCTTGGTTTACCAGAAATTATCATTGTTTTCAAATCTAGAAACTCGTGTTTGTTTACACGTTTCATCTCTCAATGACAAAAATCAGCTCTTGGAGATCCTAAAAACTTTTCCTTATAGAAAATGCAACAATCTTTCTGGTTCCTCTACCCCACACTCGTTTTGATATTTAACAGTTTAAAAATGTAAACTCCAACTTTGCTTCTTCCTCCCTCCCTTCTCTTGTAGCTCTGTCGGTAATATTTCTGTATTAACTTCTTCTAAAGCTGAACTGTTTGCTCAAACTTTTCCCTTTAAATCCACACTAGACAGCTCCAGAGCTGTTTCTCCTCTCTTCCTCCTTACGAGTCACTAAAATGTTATTTCTGCCACTCTCTGAACTTAACACTAAGAATGGGGAGAGTTCTAAAACTACCCCTAGAGTGGTTCTCAAAACTTGTTCTTCTGAGCTTACACTCAGCCTTGGTAAACAGTTTCCTCATTACCTATCAACTTCAACCTTACCCTGCTGTTGGAAGAGTGTGTTCATTCAGCATATGCTGAAGAAGCGGAACTCCAATCAACAATCCAATTATCGTCCCATCCTTTTAACCTTTATTCTTCTTAAAATTTTCGAATGTATTCTTAACAAGAAGATTTTGAAACATTTCATATCTTCTAATCTTATCTCCGATTGCCAGTATGGCTTCTGTAAGGACAAGTCGACTTGTGATCTTTCTTTCTCTCCGACTCTTGGTTCTTTGCCCTTACGCATTTCGGTGATTCCTTTTCTGTGGCGATAGACATATCTAAGGCTATCGATAAACTCTGGTACACAGCTTTTATTTCTTCCGTTCCAGTCGTTCTATGGTTGAAATTGCAGATAGTCACCATATATTCTTTAAATCTATCCATTGTGGTGTTCCTAATAATTCTGTTCTATCACAAACTTTCAATCAAACCCATCAACTATCCCATCAATGATCTATCTGTTACTCTGCCCCCTCTCCACTCTTAGACTGATAACTCCAACACTCATCATTATACTCCTTCCAATTTAAAAAACGACTCATTCAACAGAAAATAAATGATGCCCCTAGGGTAGCATTGAAGCAACAAGACTGATCTTTCTCGTACCTCTAGTTGGGTTAAAGAAAATAGGGTTGTTTTCAATCCATCAATAACTCAACTTCTTCATCTTTCTACTTGACATAATCTTCAAAGGAACTATATAATATCTTCTTTGAAAACACAATATATATATATATATATATATATATATATATATATATATATATATATATATATATATATATATATATATATATATATATATATATATATATATATATATATATATATTATATATATATATATATATATATATATATATATATATATATATATATATATATATATATATATATATATATATATATATATATATATATAATATAGTATATATATATATATATATATATATATATATATATATATATATAATATATATATATATATATACCTCAGAAATAAATAGACAAACGAGTAAGCAGTAGAGGGGTCGTAGGACTGGGTACGGGGAACCGAAAAATCCCTTAACATGCAAATTTTATTTTATTTTAATTTTTAGTTTTTCTCCTGTAAATAGAAGTAGGCAGATTTATATCTGCACTTAAATGACAATATTTCAGATCATGGTAGAATACGATGATATATCCTCGTAAATATACATACGTTTTTCTTTACCACAATTTTTTCTTCTTCTCAAGAAAAATAAAGAAATAAATAAACCCAGTTTATAAATTTTTGCTACTCCACACCTTTTAGCGATAATGATCTACATATTTTCGAAGCCAATTATTATTTTATGTTGTCGACGATTTATTTTCTAGTAGACGAATTGGTAATAAGCTCCTTTTTGACTCGTTCCAGTTCCCCTTTATAACACAACCTCATTAAAAGCCTTTTATTCGCCGGTTCTCCTTCCAATATCGAAGCATCTTGGATTTCTTTTCTTGGCAGTTCGTCAGACTTTCTTAATTAACTTTTATTCTTCTTAGGAACATTATATTCTAAATTCTTCGAATATCTGATTCGTTCCATTACATCCGTTTTCAGTACTCTCTCTCTCTCTTCTCTCTCTCTCTCTCTCTCTCTCTATATATATATATATATAGAAGTTATATATATATGTTGGTTATATATATATATAGAGTATATATATATATATATATATAGCATATATAAGTATATATTATATTATTATATAAAGAAATATATATATATATATATATATATATATATATATATATATATATATATATATATATATATATATATATATATATATATATACCTATATATATATAAAGAATATATATATATATATATATATATATATATATATATATATATATATATATATATATATATATATATATATATATATATATTTATATATATATATATATATATATATATATATATAATAATAATAATAATAATAATAATAATAATAATAATAATAATAATAATAATAATAATAATAATAATAATAATAATAATAATAATAAAACATAAAAATAAAATAATAATAATAAAAATTTAACCTACTTAAGAGTCAAAACAGAGTTTGTAATTGAGCGAAATTAACAATTTTTTAAGCAAGCTCTTTTTCAAATAAAGAAATGGAAAAAAAAATACTCTGCAATTTTAACGATAGAATTGTATATTTTACTGCGAAACCAAACAACAAAAAACATGGCAAGATAATGTTCCGATCTCGTTAAAGCCTTGTTAACAATACAAAAGCTTATATATATATATATATATATATATATATGATAAATAGAGAAGCACAACATATGTTATTTATATATATATATATATATATATATATATATATATATATATATATATATATATATATATATATATATATATATATATATATATATATATATATATATATACATGAATAAATGAAAGCACAACATATATACATATATATTATAAAGCAACGTCTCGAATTGTGCTTGGGTCATCTTCAGGGCTATAAGACACAAATAAGTATAATTAGGATATAGATGAAAAAATTCTGTTTGAACTTTAAGTAATAGTTCAAATAAAACTAATTACCTAAGATTGTATCGAGTTGTAAGAAAAGATATAATGATGTGAATATAATTATGAATTGGGATTTTATAATAATAACCTCCATGACAACGAATCAATTTGAGTTGTTTGGTAAGGTCTCTCAAGTATATAACATTGATGTAGACAAATTGTTACTATTGACCTGGAATGCTTTTATTAAGAAAGAGGGACACTAAAAATAATGAGAGACTGCGCAACAACAAGGTTAAGGTCTATAAAAGTCCGAAAGTTGAATATTCTCATAAGCAAATGACATACAAAGTAGAATTTTATTAAAATAATAATAATAATAATAAAAATAAATTCAAAAAAAATATATTGATCGCGTTAAATATTAAAGAACCTTCGAATATAGAAAATTTAAATAGAAAATTGACAGAATAATTGATTAGATGAATGAAACTTTTAGATTAATCTAGAAGTCCTAGATTGACATTTTAAGTTTGGGGCAAAACAAAATTTCTAGATGCGTTACTTTGAGGAACTTAATGTAAAATGTTTTTAAGACAGGAATTGAAAAAAATTTATATGTTGGCTTATATATACTGTATATATATATATATATATATATATATATATATAGTATATATATATATATATATATATATACAGCCAACATATAAATGTAATGATTGGTACTCTTGACTTGAACCCAGCTATCTGAGTTAGAGTCTCGATGTAACCTGTCTATTACACAACTAAATATATTCTGATCGACTTTGGTCCTATTACAGTAAATCCCAAGCATTGAAAGGAGTTAAATGAAAATGATATAATAATGCGATCTAATTTCTGAAATTATTGTCCAACTTTCACAACAGGCATTCTCGAAATCCAGCAAGCTAATTGAAAATTTGTTCATTAACCAAATATCTAAAATTTGCATAGATATTGTGTTTATTATATGTCAATTTTAGATATTTGATTAAAAAAAGTCGATATATATATTATATAAATATATTGTTATTGGCTGGTTGGTTGCTGGGTTATTGCTGGGCTACATATTACAAGGTTATTATTGGTTATTACATATATATATATACATATATATATATATATAGCAGTTATTTTATTATATAAGGTTATTATTATTACATATATATATATATATATATATTATATATTATTTTTATTATTATATTATTATAATTGTTATATATATATATAGATATTATTACATATATATATATATATATATATATATATATAAATAAATTAATAATGAAGTTCTAACTGAAAGTTGACAAATTTAGAAAAGAAATAGTGAAAAATTATATGAGGGAATAAAAATTAAACACACCATTGCTCATTCTTAGATAGTACAATATTGCGAAACATTATAAATCTTGATGTAATACGACCTCATTTGAATAGGAATTAATCCAACCTTGTTGGATAAGTGAATCCATCGCGTAATGGCTAGCAATCCGAAATCGAGTCTTGGTGGGACCTATGTTTTAACAAGAACTAGTCTTAAATTAGTCACAAAAGTAATTATAAAATTATTAAATTGATAAAGAAGATGACATGTTAAAAATTTGAACGTTGGATGCGTTCTTCCATTATTCCGAGATCCAATTTGAGAGTAATCTGCCTATTACATTTCTTCCTGCCATAGGCTTTATTTCATTTTCAATGTTTAATATTGCTATGATTAATTCATAGACTCTAGTTTCAAAATTAAATCAACTGATTAAGAAAAATTTGTATTTTTTAAAGGTTTTGAAAAGATCGGATTAATATTGAACTATGAAATTACTTTTAAAGTGTTACAAAATAAATTGTTTTAAACCAGTAAGGTCATTAATTTTCTTGCTAAAAAGTTGCAAATGACTTAAAATTTGGTTAAATGTGAAAATCTCTTCTCTATCCACTAGTTCTGACAGCATTATAGCTATGGCACAAAACAAAATAAATACAGGCATTATTAATTTGAGGAACTAAACGAAAACCTTTATCAAGATAGCAACCTCTGTAAATTTGTGAAAGGTTCCATGGTGTAATGGTGAGCACTCTGGACTTTGAATCCAGCGATCCGAGTTCGAGTCTCGGTGGAACCTGTGTTTTAGCACAGATAATTATGGTTGAATTTGGTCCTTTTTCGGTAGTTCCCAAACACTGAAAGGAGATAAAGGAAACGAATGTAATAATCCGAACTAATTTCTGTAATTATGGTCCAACTTCCATGAAAGAGTTTTCTCGAAATCCATCAATTTATAGCCGTTTTCGATTTTGCATTTTTGCTTACGAAAAGTAAGAAATGCTAAAGTTTGCGTTCGATTTTGTCAAATTTAGCACAAATTTAGGAAAATGCTCACCAACCGTAAGGGATTTCCTATATTCTGTAAGGTTGCTCTTTCCCGTGCTTGTCGAAATTAGGAAAGTGCTTATGAAAAAATGTAAACAAACAAGATGGCGACGTAGTAGGTGGTTTGATTTGATGAATGTTTCATTCATGAAGTTAGCATTAAATCTAATATCTTTCAAATCGATAAACTCCATCACAATTGTTGATCAATTATTTGTAATAAAAACCATTTGTTACTTTTTTTTATTTCTGTTTATTCCAAAACCACCTGCTCCATCACAACAGCTGATCAAAATATTTGTAAACAGACGTTCAATTATGCCCGAAATTTGTGCTAAAACTGGATTAGCATTTCTTATCGAGCGTAAGCACAAATGCAAAATCGAAAACGGCTTAAATTAAGTTTACAAGCAATGCAATTTATATTACAAAACAGCTTATAACTGAAATTTAAATAATATTTAAATAATGAAAAAAGGCATTATAAAAACACGATTATCTAGGTATTACATACTACCAAACTACTGAGATACAGAGAGAATTAGCAAACTTAATAGTATACAGAAAATAAAAGGTGCATTCTAAAAACACAAGCATATTGGTTAATCCTTTCGATTATGAGAACAAAACATACGAACATTTCACAATGCATAAAAATACAAAAATGGTTATACATAATTATTGATAATTGAACAATTGAGTTATTCACAAGGTAAATAGGCCACATCGATCGAACCGCTGAATCCAATGAAGGTCAGTATAAGGCCGATATCTAATGGATCCATGGATATTGACCAATGCCACGTAGTTTTCAAAGTTGTAGTTACGAGAGAAAAACATTGCTTGACATCGTAGAGGACGAGTTGCCTTGAATTTAGGTCCTTTATTGAAAAGTTTCTTATACAATAGAAATGGAGAGTCACAGAAGACACATTTAGAAATCGAAAAAAGACCTCAGAGTTCGTAGTTGGAATCCAAAAAATGGGTTTCTGCCCATAATCCAAACTTAAAATGATGAAGAAGAAGTCCATACCGTAAAGGAAGTTATGCTAAGTCTGACGATGAATCCTCGAACTCTGATAGTTGTGAAAAAGTGAAAACCATAATCCAAAATTTAATTAAAATGAAAATTGAAATTCCATATTGATAATGTTAGTTTGCTCATGAGTCATCTTATAGGAGTGTTCTGTTTGAGGAAATTTTAAAAGTATATTGTTAGTTTTTTTCTTCGATTTTGCTTTGTTTCTGTTTTGGTTATCAGAAGCATGATCGAAGTTGCTGGTGGTTCTACTCCGGGTTCACAATACAGGTATATAGGGAAGGACTTTGCTATAGTGGTGGTTTTCTTTGATGAGCAAGCACCAACTAATAACTGACAGGCGGTTGCTGCCGTGTTAGAAATCCACATTGAAATGAACATTGTATTTTTATTCCACATAAGTAAAATATGCCAATGAACATATAATGTCAATAAAAGCTCCCGTGGGTGTTGGCACGGATACGGTCGTGCTCTGCGTAGTGGCGAGGATTTGGGTAGGTGCAGCACGCCGGTCTCCTTCCAGCGCGTTCTCCCACCCAATTGGCCGCCCGGACGTCGTTCGTCTTAGGGTGGCGAAAGTTGTCGATGACCATCTTCATTAGTGCGCAGCCCTTTCCATTTGAAGTTTTATCGCGGGTCTTGCCGGGAAGGATTTCTGAATAGAGTTATCTGAGTGAGATTTTTCTTCTGATTTCTTGTATAAAAATTTGATCTGACTGAAGAGTATCTTCAATAAAGGACGAGTTTATATATATTTTCACTTGGACTTTTATGCTAAAATTTTGCTGCGCAAATCTTAGCATAGTACGAACATAATTAAATTATTTTACAAAAGTTATAATGGAGATAATACATAATATAATTATATATATATAGGCACAAACTAAACATTAGCCTCGCCGATATCTCAAAAAAACTACGATATTGTACAAGAAAACAATAATGTATTTGGAATCAGCGTATGAAATCTATGGTATGGGAATGTTGAAAAAAAAATAAGAAATAGGTTATAAAATTCACCAGTCAACGCACTGGTTCGGGGCGTACGGGGCGAAGCCCCCCGTAGATTGCCCTTGTGTGCCATGATTATAAACTTAACAATTTAAAAAAAAGAGAGATCTTTAAGGAGTAAACTGAACGTTAGTCCAGGTATGCGATATAGGGGTGTTTTGGTGTGTGTGTTGTGTGTGTGGGGTGAAAATGTGTGTGTGTGTGTGTGTGGGTGTGTGGTGTGTGGTGTTTGGGCTGTGTGTGTGTGTGTGTTCGCTTAGCATTGAACGAGACATCTTGGGGCTCATTGTCTGAGAGATGTTGTTTGGGGAAGAGAGAACTCGCTCTCTCTTTCGGTCGGCTAATTTTTTGTTGCCGGAGGAAATTAAAAATCAACATTTCATTACACCTTTGCTTAACACTTCATATTAATTTATTAATTTCTATTTAAGATTCAAATTATCTAAAAAACGTTTCTCCATTGTAGCTAAACATTTGTACGAAGATTCCCAAATATGTTATTTGTTTTTGATACAAGTCCGTTACGTGGTCAGTCCCCCCAGTTCTTCCCAACGATACTCCTGCCCCCTACCTGTGTAAATTTTGAAACTATAAACAGTGCTATTAATACTAATGATTGTAGTGATATATATTTATATATATATATATAATATATATAAGTATATAGTATATAGTATATATAGATATATATATATTAAATATATATAGTATAGTAAATAAAATAAATATATATAGCTATATATATTGTAAAGGGTTTCGCTACGTTTTAAAAGACTGTTCTGGTAGCTTGACTGTTAAAAGTGACAGGAAGTGCAGAAATAAACAAAGATGATAATTGTTTAATGATATTAAATAAAGGCAAACATTTTTTTTTATTTCAGTTTATCTTCAGAGATGCGTGATTAAGTACGTACTATAGTAGTTTAGGCTGAAATATTTTCTATAAAATAAAAGAAGAAAAACATTACTATTATTAAGAACACCTGAAAACAACGAGCCCGAGAGAAAAACATCATAAACCAGTTCCGCACCGTAAGTTAATATTAAGAACCTGATAAAGGACAGAAATAATCCAAAAGATCGGATTAAACACACCCCGCCCGATCCTGTCCCCCATCTCACCACTCCCAACGATCCTGGTACGACATATGTTACTTGAAAAACACAAGAAGGTAACGTTAGTTCGACCAATATCTACCCTCCCTAGAACAGTGGTCTCCACACACGTGAGAGAATTACGGCTGTTACCTAGGGGAGGGTACTCCATAAGTGATAGCTTGGGGTACGCGGCAGAGAAGTAGGCTCGCGACGGGGCGTCAGCGTTGCGAGGGCCCGTGTATAGCGGTGTATCACGAGAGTGTGAGGTTCTCTCATTGCGCTGTTATAATTATCTTATAATTATATTATCTGTTCCTAGGGGCGGAAACTTATAATATTTATGTCTTAGGGGGGATACGCGATCAAAAAAACGCTGGGAGATCGAATGCCTTATAACTGCGATTCTTTGAAGTAAACTGATCAATATGATGCATTGGCTTAAAGCCTAGTCAAGGCATTCCTTTAAATAACACCTTAAGTTTTTTTAGAAAGCGAGATGCATTCGAGAGTTCCGTGGTCATAGATGTTCGCTAATAACAAAAAAGCCCAAAAATAGTCAAATAAAATACAAACAATATAACGGTTACTTATTAATAACACTTCATTATAAATTATAAAATAAGAATCGCAACAAACATGATAACAATTTTCTTGATCGTAATTGAGTAGCTAAATTAAGATTGTCATATAAATACAGGAGTCTGGTGAGAGAATATTAAATTCAAATATGATGTTAATGGAGTATGTATCACAAATATGGTTATGTTATTATATTAAATATTAAATATAAGAAATTAAAATCGTTTAAATATAGTTTAAAATATAAAATATAAAAAGATATAATATATCTCTTAACAAAGTTTCCGTCCAAGTGAGGGTGAAATTAATATTTTGCTATTGAAATAAGAAAAATTTGATAAGCATTAACGAACAACGTCTAACATAATAGTTATATGATTTTGCCACAGGACGATTGTTGAGTGTGACTCGATGCAACATTTAAGAAAGGACTGAATAGGGTATATGGATGGTGGGTATCGTATATTATATTTTCACTAAGTCAGAATTGGCAAGGCTTTTTAGTCACAGTGTATAAGGGTTAAACTGCATGTTCATGACATACAACAGTTATTAAAGGCTCTGTAGTGAGCGTTAGCATGCATTTTAGCTGTTTTTTTTTTAGTTGGGTATACTCCCTCGTGCACGATGTAAGGTGTACTTGACAAGCCTAGGGTGCTTGATGGGATTTGCGAATGATGATGTGGTTCGGTATTGATTCTACGTTAGGTTGAACTGGAGCAGTCCCATAGGCCCATGTGGACTTCTTTACTGTACATTATCTAATGTTCCTTTGAATGTTCCTATAACTAACTAATATTAATGTAAATATAATTAAAATAAAGATTAAATAGTAATAACAAAAATGTGTAGGAGAGTGCTTTAAATATAAAAAACTTAATATACGTAAATGTCCAAAATCTCGAAACTCAAACGCTTATTAAAAAATGTACAAAAATGTAAATCCAAATAAACGTTTTAAAGAGATAGATGGGTTAGGAGATAGTAAAAGAGACGAATCGAAAGAAGCACTGAGAGGAGGTAAGATTAAAAAAGTAAGAACAAATAGTTCACAATCATCACAAATTTACACAACATAATACTTACCAACAAACATAAAAATCCCCTATATTGAACAATATTAACAATAACTAATTTAAAGAGATTGATACCTCTCATCTATTTGCCAGTAGTTAAATACAAAATCTATTGTAAGACCATTTCTTAACTATTAAAATAATTTAAAATATACACTTTGATAAACCTTTTAGAAGATAGAGTTATACTTAATCTTGAATAAAATTCAAAAACTAACACCCACCGACGACCCTTGTCGTGATAGAGCGGCAAGCAAATATTATGTAGTCAGGGTAACCTCAAAAATCAAAGATGATACTAAACAGAATATTCAATGAAGTAATATTCAAAAGACACACACATATTTAGTTTTTACATTTGCATTTATTGTGTGGGAATATTATATAGACTATGCTGACATTAGATTTATTTATTGGATACAATGTATTTATTTTTCGTGGAAAACAATGTTAATATCAAGGTTAGATTAAAAATAATATAAGAAAAAACAATGTTAAAGAGTGAGATATAAAAAAAATCATTCTTATAAGATATTAGTTATATTATAAATCATCATATTATATAAATCCTACTACCCTCCCCTATTATTGTTAAGAAAGAGGAATAGATAGTATTGATCGCATTTTCTTACTATGATAAGTTTATTACAGCTCAGAAATTGATAAAACTACGCGTAGATTGTAGTCATTTAAGGAAACTACCCTTCAAAACATGATTTTTTAAATTATTCATTATAGTCAAAAGATTATTTATACATAACTATTATATTGATTATAAATTTTAAGTATTATATTATTTACATTGATTATCATTATATATAATTATTTATTATTAATTTAATTGATTATTATATAATATTTATTATTGTATTCTTGTAGTTCTCTCTATCTTGGTAAATAACTTTATATACTTATCAGTTATTTATTAATGTTTTAACTATTACTTATATATATATATTTATTAGTAGTGTATTAATATAATATTACTTTAATTTAATTTATGATTCTACTTCACTTATTATCTCCATTGTAATTTATATTGTTAGTATGGTATTATTATATTATTTTTATATTTAATATTCCTACCCATTATTATTAAATATATCACACTTATCCCCATATTTTTATGTCATTAGTTACGTATATTCATAGATATATAAGTTATTAAATGATGTATTATTATTAAGTTATTTTATGTATTTATTTATAATTATTTTATATTTATTTTATCACCCTTATTATTATTTTATCTTATCGTTTTATCCTTTCCATCTATGTTTAATTAAACACTAGTCAATTTTGTTTAAACCACTTAATGCTCTTCTATTTTTAGATTAACTATCAATAAAAAGGTGGATAATCTTTTAGAACCATCGTTTATTGGGTCAGATTAAACACCACTCAAAGACTTTGCAGATGTCTAATAATTTATATGAAATATATAAATATGGTATTATATGGAAGTAAGGTTATTCATTAAAAAAATTGATATTACTCTAACTCAAGATAGGCAAAGTGTAAGAAATCTTAGCGTAGGGTTGGTCCGTGAAAGGTGATTGACCATGGTATACGACCAGTTTTTTTTTGAGAAAGGTAGTTGTCTTAACCGAGCTTGTAGACACCTAAAAGGTGATCTTTTCGTTAATATAATAAGTACATATTATATATAATAAAAGTAACCTCTATTTTCAAAGGATGTAATGAAGTAAACATTTCTATAGACTCGGGCTCTAGAGCCATTATTTCCCACTCCCCCTCACCTTACAAATGTAGAATATCAATAAATAATTCTGTGAAATTTTCAGCTCAGATCTGTGACTATTTACAACATCGCGATAATTTAACTGGTTGCTTTCTTTTTGCTCACTATCTATTAAAA
>JABUQX010014666.1:10000-15000 GCA_015478945.1 Trachelipus rathkii
TTTCTTCATCCGTGATTGAAAAACGAGCGATACCAAGTAAATCAACAGGCATCTATTTTTATCAAAGATATCCGGGCGAAAAAAGAATCTGCCACAAAGTTATCTGCACCCCCCAGGTAAGTTCATCTGAACAGACATTCTGTTAAGATAGAAAGATGACTTTGCTATCAATCACTTTTTTGCTTGATTCCTACTGTAGAAAGCTGATAACAAGAGGTTTTTGTGTATCAGTGCACAAGATAACATTTCTTTCTTCCAACATATGCGTGAAATAAAGAACAGAATAGTAGGTTGCTAGAAGTTCACGGTCGAAAACTGAGTATTTGCGTTGATGCTCTGATAGCTTTTTGTTGTAGAAATTTATAAGTTCTGAAATGTCCATCAAACATCTGATGAAGGGTTTTCCTCCTTAGAAGTCCTGGCTATTATCCGTTACAAGTTGAAGATGGGTTACATCTGGCAAAGAAAAAGATGACAGAGTTTTGCGTTTTGGAGTTGATTCTTGATTTCAATGAAGGATTCTCTTCTGTGGTTTATCGTAAGAGAACTTATATTTTGAATGGTATTTTGATTTTTCTGATAAAGGAAAGATTAGTTTTGCAAACAAGGATGAAGACGGCGATAGTAATCCCAATCATTCCACGGATCTTCTAGGAGCTGCTGAATCTTGATAAGAATTACTTGAAATTATGACCCTCTTTTCTGAAGGAGGAGAAATCTCCAATCTGAAGCAATATAATTCTTAAAATAGTTGCCAAGAGATTTCTTGAAAAAATTCCGTGTTTTTCCTAAGGATATTTTGCAAGAATTTCTTGAAGAAGCTGAAAGCTGCTCCTGAGATGTTTTTCATGCCATTTCTGGAAGTTGCTGAAAAAATTAACCAAGCCATCTAGATAATCTGGTAGAAAAAGCTGAAATGGCAATAGAAATATATTCAAACATGACGAAAAAGGAGTGGTTAATGGCAGTCTTTTAATGTCCTCCGGTCATATTGGAATTTGATGGTATGGTGATATGCTCTCTGAAGGTCTATTTTGCTTGAAGAATGTTGATTTCATGTAGGCGTTGCGAAGAAGTCCTGAATGTGAGGAAATGAATATCCATCTCTTTTTAGTAATGGCATTCAATAGATATTTAATCACCACGAGATTCCAAGTTCTAGGTTTTCTTTGAACACCAGATGGAGCGGTAAAGAAAAAGAAAACTATGAAGGTTGTTTCTGATGACTTTCAAAAGAGTGTAGAAATTCTGTTCTTGCTGATTTTAGAGTATCTTCGGAAAAAGACGAGGCCTTGCAAACACTGGTAGAGAATCACAAGTCTCCTTATGTAGTGAACAGGCCCTTTTGGACATTAAACTTGACTGATCGGTCAGTCATAGGTGAAGTTAACAGTGGGAGCTCCCTGAAGCAAAGATGGATATTTTTAGTTTTCAATGTTAGCGTAATTTGTTAATGACGGAACCTTATCAGAAGAGGACATGAAGAGGTGCCAGAAGAGACGTATTTGTGTCTTGTAGAGTTTTCTTCCACAATCGATAATTAAATGGTATTGCTTGTTAAAAAATTCATACCCGAGCCATTCTACTGCGGAACGAGTTTGACATCAAGTTGGCATAATAGAGACATGTTGAATACCCATCGAAAGATGGTGCTTCAATATTCCCGGAGCGTCTATGTTAAATACTTCCTGATATTTATATTAATGCGCCCTTCATTGTGGCGCGTCAAATCACTTCGCTCGTTCTAGTTTTCCGTTGGTACAGGAGAAGAAGATCTAGAAGAGGGGCGAGACGAGGGTTGCATCTGCACATTAGCTTTGTCAGGCCACTTGCACCAAGGTCTGCATGTTCTTGCCTGTTGAGCGAAGTAAATGTGCGTACAGAAGTCCTGGGGTCTTTGTTTTGACTTATGACGAAGTCCTGCAGGTATTCACTGTTGTTGTTGTTGGTTGTTGTTGTTGTTGTTGTTGTTGTTGTTGTTTGTTGTTGTTGTTGTTGTTGTTGTTGTTGTTGTTGTTGTTGTTGTTGTTGTTGTTGTTGTTGTTGTGGATCTGATTCTGTTTGTATTAGCTTCAGGTTTCATTGACTTCAGATGACATGCAGGAGCGGACCGATACGCAGAACAACTATATCATTTGCTAGTTTCACAAGTTGTTCAAGGGTAAGGGCTGTCTGTGAAGCCATAGTTGGTCGAATGTTGGTTGGGAGAGTCTTCAAGAACTACATTCGGATGATGTCTTCTCCAATCTTTAATTTCGCACCATAACGGAGCATTTCTCACATATGAAAGGCTTACAAATTTAGCTGTTTAGACATTAAACGCGTTGAATAACTCCTTCTTACTCTTCTCGTAGATGGTAATGACTGCTTTCTTCAGCGGAGTGTAAGCTTGAGCATCGAGTTCTGCAGAGGAGATTTGGTAGACGAGCGTATGTTGGAAGCTGGGAAAGAGCGTGAAAGTATTCTGTCTTCTCCGATGTTATTTTTCCAAGGTGAACTGGGCCTCTAAGACTCTGAATCAGTTTAGAACTGATGTCGAGGAAAACACAAGAGATTTAACCTTTGACTCGGCGATGGTCTCCTTCTGCTGGGGGCAGCTGCGCCTCTTCGTCGTCAGAAGGCATCTTTTTCTATCTCACTAGGGGATGGTCTTCGTCTTGAGTCTTGAGAGCGTGTTTGACTTCTGGGTTCACAAATTATGTAGTCGAGGAGTTGTAGTCATCTCGTCTTCTTATTCCTCCACTACATGGGTATCGGTTGAAGTTTTTTTTTAACTCTAACGTAATGACTTCCATTTTACGCTGTGAGACCTAAATAGACAGCACCGACTATGTTGCTTTGCTGTTGGAAGTTGCCTCTTCACCACCAGGGAGTTATATGTTCGCTTTAGTACGTCGATACTAGGTGAACTAGCAACACAATTTGTTACCATAACACCAAATAAGTTATTTACAATAAATAAATAAGTTATTTACATAAATAAATATAAAATATGATTAAAATGATTTGAAATATTTATAATGGGTTCCCCATTATCCCCTACCATAGCCAATATATTTATGAAATAACAAACCTAGGTAATAACAGTTAATCAATATATTCTGTATTCCAAAAATAAAATCGATAAAAATGACATTCCAACAATTCGTTTTCTTTAATTAGGTTTTATCTAAATGAAATAGGTTAACTCATATATATTATAAAGACATTTTAAAAAGTATTATATAAAAACCACAATATTATTTAAATACAATTAATATGATACTATGAGCATTACAAATATATATATATATATATATATATATATATATATATATATATATATATATATATATATATATATATTATATATATATATATAATATATATATATTATATTATAATATATATATTATATTATATATATATATATATTGTGAGAGGGCTACTGCTGAATAGAAAGCTAACCAAATAAAAAGTTATAAAGGTCAACCATGTTATTTTGCCTCAACATCATCCTTTGTATAGTTAGTTCAATGAATTACTAATAAAAAAAAAAAACACTGTAGGTTTGTTGTTATTTGTGTTAACCAGCATAGTGGTGAAAAGAACGCTAAATTGTGGTAAAAAGAACGCTAAATTAATTAAGGAAAGCCATGAATGTTTTGTCATCAATTTGTTAGAAGTGCACAGGTTACAACCGTACAGTCCGTATGATATCGGGTAAGTTTCAGTTATTTAGGTTATAATTATATTTGATAAACAGATGTACATTGTGATAGATGGCGTTAGCTAATTTCGTGAAATGAAAAGTTATATAAATTTTAGTAGTGTGACATATAATTATTAGTTAGTGTAATTTCGATTATGAATTATTATTTTTATTGTTTTCGTTATTGTGATTGTGTGAGCAAATGTGGCCAACAAATGTAAATGCAAGGATTATTTCTTTCATGTGTTTATTGATTTTCTTGGTTGATTGAGATTATATTATTATTATTATTATTATTATTATTATTATTATTATTATTATTATTATTATTATTATTATTATTATTATTATTATTATTATTATTATTATTATTATTATATAATTATTATATTATTATTAATTATTTATTATTATTAATTATTATTATTATTATTTTTATTATTATAATTATTATCATTATTATTATTATTTTTATTATTATTATTATTATATTATTATTATATTATTATTATTATTATATTATTATTATTATATTATTATTATTATTACTTATTATTATATATTATTATTATTATTTATTATATTCTTATTATTATTATTAATTATTTTTATTATTATAATTATTATCATTATTATTATTCATTATATTATTGATCTTTATTATTATTATTATTATTATTATTATTATATTATATATTATTATTATTATTATTAATTATTATTATTATTATTATTATTATTTTATATTATTATTAGATTATTAATTATTAGAAAGTAAAATTAATGCCTAAAGAACATTTTGATTGCAATTTAGGCACTCTGTCTGGAGGCAACATTTAAAGAAGAATCGGTTGTAAGGAACATCATCTAAAGACTCGTGTAAGGGCGCGAATGACGGCGAGATGATCATAGAGGCAGAGCTGGTTAGTGTACTTGTTCAGATGACGAGCCAACGCGATTGAAGGTAAGTTGTTGGTGGGGTTCTACTGGAAGCATTGGGGTTTCGCATATGAAAATCTGCTATGGTGGAGTAGTATTTGAAATTACTGGCTCTTGACATAGCCAACTGTAGCGGATATTCCAGAGGGACCAGGTTCACAGCTATGTCTTCCACAAAATGGCACTTCAACAGTTACCAAGGAAAGCTCTCCCTCTTCCTGCCGAACCTTGCGATCTTTGTTTGTTTTGTTTTTTTTTTTTTTTGCATATGTTGTTTAAAACCGTAATGTTTTTATTGCTTTTGTAAGAATTAGGTATAGTAAAGGGTTTTAGTTATTTATTTAAAATAATTACTGATAATATTTATAAG
>JABUQX010014666.1:22500-25000 GCA_015478945.1 Trachelipus rathkii
TTATTCAAATTTTTTTATTTTACTGAAAAGGTCAATTTAAATTTGAACTATGGAAAATTTCCTTTTAGAATGACTTCAATTTGCTCCTTATTTCATGACTCATTCCTCCCAAAATATAACTTCATATAAAGAATCTAATTGGATGCAAATAATGTAGTAACGGATTTATAATGATATTTACCAGGAAACTATTTTCGAAATATATTTTCAATTAAAAATTTTGGAAATCAGTTCTTCTAATATACTGATTTCAAGAAGTCTTAGTCCTTGAAAAGGCTAAAAATAAGATAAAATCTTATGTTCTCTGTCATAAAGAATTTTTATTAAGTTAATTTATAAATAAATAAGTAAATAAGATAAAAATTTTAAATTTAGTCTTCAACCTTGTAAATCTTATCCTCTTTTAAGCACTATTTGGAATTTATTATTCTCTTTATATATATTTATACCAAGGAAAGCCAAATTATTGTCTTTTTCAATTTCAACGATGAAATTGATGTTAGGAACTTTAGAATTAATTTATTGTTAAAACATATCAACATGTTCGGTAGACCTAAAAATCAAAAAGAAATCTACATTACATCTTCTATGTAAAACAGGTTTGAATAAAGGAGTGTTTTCATCGAGTCAAATAACTTCATAAAAACATATGAAGATACGACTTGGGTGAGAACTAAAGTTCTTTCCATCGCAACTCTTTAAATTTTCTTATATATATATATATATATATATATATATATATATATATATATATATATATATATATATATATATATATATATATATATATTATATATATATATATATATTTATATATTTATAATAACTATATATATATATATATATATATATATATATATGTATAAATATTAATATTGAACATGAATAATATGTATTATGTAGATATATAAGATAATTCTTTAATATTTTTCTTGTCCAAGCCATTAACCGTTGAAGAATTTGTAAATAATGTGGTTGAAACAATTTCAAATGTTACATCCACTCTTACACTTGATAAGTTTCAACATCAAAACTTGCCATTAGATATATTATAATCTCCTATACGACAGAAAACGTATCCTTAATTCAAATAAATTTTCTTTATTAAATTATCTAATCGAGGGAAGAAAGCTTTCGATAGTTTACAATTAATTACATATTTAACACAATAAACTTTCACATTTTCTTTAAAATCTAATATTATTTCTTGAAAATAGACAGCTCAGCTTTAATACCAAAGTTACCTAAATTACATATCCTTATTTTAAAGGTCTTAACAAAGCAAAATCAGTAAAGGAATATATATATAATATATATATATATAATATATATATATAAAATATATATAAATATATATAATATATTATACTATATATATATATATATATAAATATCTTAGAAAAAAAAAAAAAAAAAAAAAAATATATAGTAATATATATATATATATATATATATATATATAATATTCTTCAAAAACTCTCTTGCATATCTTCTAATTATTTTATTTTGATCTTTGAAACTATTTTTACCTTTTAAAATGCTTTTTTTTTTCTCAGTTTTTTTTTCCACTCATTTACGACCTCGATTTGACTATTCCCGAAAGACGCGTTAATTAGCTTTTATATTTCAACTTTTGGGTTTTTTTTCGGCATCTTCAAAAAACAGGTTTTGAGCCACTCCTAATATGGTGTTTATTGTAATTAAATTGACGAAGATTGGTAACGAGATTCAAGATCGAAATATTTTTTTTTTGAAGACTATTATAATACGGTTTATCAATTTTTATTGCATATTTATTTTCATTATTGTTTGAATGTTTACGGTTTACTTCATAGAGTCTGGTAATTTAGATACCGTATATTAGCATCCTATTTACTATTTTGCAAATTATATTCTAACCTTGAATTATATATATATATATATATATATATATATATATGTATATATAATATATATATATTATATATATAATATATATAGTATATATATATACATATAATATATATAATATATGATATATATTATCATTATATATAATAATTATAATATATATAATATATATATATAATCCACCAAACACATAAATATATTAGGCAAGGTCATTATTATTTTGAAAAAGCAACGGAATGCAACACACCTCAGTATCCATGGTCTATTATATTATGGTATAAAACTTTCAAGGACTGTACGACCCACACGCCTACCCCTGCGCAAAAAGAACAACAGCATTTTTACTTTTTTGTGGCATTACAAGAACATATAAACCAATTTCATCCATTGTTATGTATCTGATTTTGATGAAAATTGGTGTATTGGGTTATTTTAGCTTGCAAAGCTAATGATTAAAGTAAAAATGTTCTGAGGCGAATATTACACATTAGAGAATTAATATTATATATAACATACAGTTTGGGGGTCTCCTCCCTTTAACTTCCCAGGCCCATAATTACTTTAATTATCAAAATAATCAAACCATATTATTTTAATTAGAAAGGACAGA
>JABUQX010014666.1:35000-37500 GCA_015478945.1 Trachelipus rathkii
CACGGCAGAAATGATTGTACATGATTTATTTGCCCCTATCTTAACAATGAGCGTTGTTAGGTATTTTACAATATTACGGTTTAATACTAACATATATATACTCACTCAGAGAGAGAAAGGCTTTAATTTATAGAAGAAAAAAGTGGTAGAAATGGAAAAAGGATCTTCACTCTTCAGGTCTTCCAACTTTCAAGTTTCCGCAAACTCAAGAGTGGAACAGATCTGAGTTGTGCTAGACCAGAGTTGATGTGGATCTTGAGGAACTGGGCGTGTTTTGACTCTTTTGTGGACGAGTGAATAAATTAGATAAGAAAATCGCGTTTCACTAGAAAATTAAACAATAATCATAAAAATCACTTTTTTTTCGTTTATAAAAATCAAAATAACTATTAAGTATTATTGAAGCGGAATCCTCAAAATGATTTCTTATTTAAAGTACCAAAAATAATTGATCCACACGAAATTAATTTAAATTGGATGATAGACAACTGACACTTGGACGACTCTGGAAGTCTGGATCTTAAGAAAATCTATTAAATTTTAGTAACAAAATGAAATAATATTTAAGAAGTTCGACACTGGATGCCAGACCGACTCTATCATAAGAAAACTGTAAGTGATGTCCCCAAATACTAACTTTAGTAATAGACCTATTAATAAAATCGTTAATTTAGTTTAATCCTACCATAACTTAGCGAAATAATCGTTATCGCCAGTAGATGATTAGACTAGTCGGTGGTACTCGGTATGTTAACTGTAAACCAACTCACAGGAGTCCTGGTCCAGTATTAGATTTCTGCAATGATTATCTTCGTCCACACTGACACTATTTTTAATTCCTTTCCTTTTATTCAATGTAACTCAAATTAGTTACTCTTTAATTAATATATAATATATATATAATATATATATATTATATATAATAATATATATATATATATAATATCTTATATATATATATATAATATACTATATTATATATATATAATATATATATATAATAACTATAATATATATATATTATAATATAATATAGTAATATATAATATTTATAATATATATATATTATATTATTCCACAAACCCAATATTATCATCTAATGCACCTAAAAAGACTAACTGATTGATATGCTCGGACGTAATTCTATTCCTTTCATTGTGACAACATTGTTTAATAATGATACTGTTCGTTCGGACGAGACTGACGTCGCATTTTCAGTAAGATATTTCATTGCTAAAATAAACATAGCAGGGAAAGCATTTTTACTATCATCCAAATTTTATTGGTCGCATTTCCACTTGATCACTGAACAGCTGAATGTGATTAGGGAATACTTCAGAACTCAATTTGAAACTATGTGGTTGTAGTGCCCATTTGATTTTGGCCATTCCCGAAAGAATGAAAAATCCTTTAACTACATTTTTCGGTTTATTTATACACGGCATTGGGGGACAAACGAAGAACGAAATATGGGGGGAAAAAGAGAACGTTCATCAACTTTCAGGGGTCGGGAGAGGGGATAAGAAATTTAATTTTTTCCGGAGCTTTAAAAAATTATTTTTTTGGAAAAGAATATCGGCTTTCGATATTAAGAAAATATCCGAAATAATCGATATATCGCTTAAGAAAATATCGCCCCAAAATATCGATATATCGAGGCAAAAATACGATATATATTTCGATATATCGATATTTTATTGGCCATCCCTAAATAGAAATATATAAATTAACATATATATGAGTAAAAATTCATTCAGAATTTTCAATTTCTACTTAATTCAACATGTATAAAGTTAATTTCGAATTTTTAATTAAATTTTCAGATTCTCAATTAAATATTTGACATTAATTAACGAATAGTTTTTTATAAACTGTTAGAATGTGAATCGTTAGCCGTTTATATTATTTAATAATGCAGGAGCACTGACTATATAAAATTTTTAAAAACTTTTAATTATAATATATAATAGTAGTAATATATATATATATTATATATATATATATATATATATATATATATATATATATAATTATATATTATATAACATATATATATATTCATATTTATATATATATATAATATATATATACATTAGTGATGCCCAGTAACATAACCGCATCCGCATCCGACAATTATCGAGGAAACCAGAGGAGTGCGCGGATATTTATTGTCAAGATTTGGTAAAATTTTTAATAAAAACACTAAGATGAATCTGAACGCGAACTTTAAATGAGAGACATGGGAAGCGACTCAACTGTGTAATGATGACTCATGATCTCACAGCATGAAGTTCATAATAATTTGAGTCATCAGAGTCACATGAGATTAGAGATGCCAAAAAATTCAGCGAATCTACAGCTTCTGTCTTCGATGTAATACCATTAATCTCAACGCTAAGGAAACATTTTGAACGGTTTAAAAAGAATGAAAGATGTATAAAACTAGAGTTAGAAAAATCTCTTTGGTCTGGTGGAAAATTAGATGTACCTTAATACTATG